>RJWJ010003389.1:0-87035 GCA_004363605.1 Indri indri
AAGCGAAGTATCCCAAGAATGGAAAAACAAGCACCACATGTACTCACCATCAAATTGGTAGTGACTGAACATCACATAAGTGTACATATAAAAATAGCATCTATTGGATGTCGGGTAGGGAGAGAGGGGGAAGGGGGAGGGGCGAGGGGGAGGAGGGGACGGATATATGCATACACAAAGGGTGCAATGCGCACCCTCCTAGAGATGTACATGCTTGGGACTGGGACTTGGGGGGAAGGGGGGGCAAGGGCATCATATGTAACCTAAACACCTGTACCCCTATAAACAACAAACAATAAAAAAAAAAATGGGGAAAAAAAAAAACAAAGACCTTGCCTTCCAGGTGTTTCATATATGGCATTTTCCTAATTTTGCTTTAGAAAGTTAAAGAATTAAAATTGCTTTAAATGCAGCCACAGAGACTTTTGTACTAGAAGTTATACTTTGAGTGAATATGGATTACTTACTTTGTGCCAGCCACATGAGACATGTTGGAAGTCTCATACAGGAAGACCTGTACCATGGTGGAAATGTTCTCACTTCAGGAACTGGCTGATCCCTTTCCCCGCAATTCTGTAACTCCAGATATCTTCATGGCTTGCTTCTTCAAACCCTTTGAACCTTTGTCCAATTATTTCCCATAACAGTAAAGTGTACCTTAATCACTCTATTTAAAATAGCACACATATGTAAATACCCTTGTTACCTGCTATTCTATTGCCCTATTTGATTTTTCTCCATACCTTTTCCACCTTTTACTATATTATGTAATTACTTTGCATGTTATATTCATTGTCTATCTCATTCCCACTAGAATTTAAAACTTAATGAGGAAAGAGATCTTTGTCTGTGTATGTTTCGTTCACTGTTCTATTACCTAGAAAAATATCTGGCATATAGTAGCAACTCATTAAATAATTATTGGATCAATACGATTAATGCTATTGTAAAATAAACTTATTGGAAACTTATTGCAAGGCTTTGAGTATCTGAAGCATTAAATTGGATGACTACATAAATATATTAATTGTAGAGACTTTAGAGTTGAGGCAGGAATTATTCTGCAAAATGATTAGGTTACACAATGCAAAAATATAGGAAGAATCAGTTCGGTTATAATATTAATAAATTAACTAATGTTGATTTGTACTGCAATACAAAGGAGCTCTGAAATCAGGAAGATTAGGATTTGGATCCTTGGACTACCATTAACTTTCTGGGAAATCTAAGGCATGTTAATGAACCTTAAAGTGGATCAGGTTTATCTGTACAATGGCAACAATAATGTAGTGATTGACATAGTTTGGACATTTGGCTCCTCCAAATCTCATGTTGAAATTTGATCTCCAGTGTTTTAGTTGGAGCCTGGTGGGAGGTGTTTGAGTCATGGGGGCTGATTCCTCATGAGTGGCTCTGTGCCCTACTCAAGGTAATGAGTGAGTTCTTGCTCTATTAGTTCATTCCAGAGCTAGTTGTTTAAAGAGTGTGGGGCCTCCTCTTCTCTGTCTTGCTCCCTTTCTTGCCATGTGACATGCCTGTTCCCCCTAATCCTTCCACCTTGATTAGAAGCTCTCTGCAGCCCTCACCAGAAGCAGATGCTGGAACCATGGTTCTCATACAGCATGTAGAACTGTAAGCCAAATATAACTCTTTTCTTTATAAATTACCCAGCATCAGGTATTCCTTTATAGCAACACAAAATGGACTAACACGGTGATGTTGTAAAGCAATATAATGTATATATTCTTTAGGATATAAAATTTGTATTACTGATAAGAACTCTTTATTATTGATAAGAGCTCTTTATATATTAAGGATACTTTATCTGCTCTATTTGTTGCATATACTTTCTCCCCCTGCTTCTCATTGCTTTTATCTTATTCTAACAAATATTTCTACTATATTCAGTTTTTCCAACCACAAATAATTATCTTCATTTAACCAATTCACTTATCTTTAAGTCAAGTTATATTCTCTTATTCCTATATGTACTGCATATTTCTCATTATTATTTAGTATTTTAAACTTTTCTATTTAAAATGTAATATTATTTCAAAAGAAGACAGAATAATGGCCAAAAACATATGAAAAATGCTCAACATCTCTAATCATAAAGAACTATATTTTTTATTTTGTTTCAAGGAAAAAAAATAAATTGAAAAATAGCTCATATTATTTTGTGTTCTGTTATAGCATAAATTATGACAATTAGTTATACCATAATAGTTTTGAAGAAATCATCTTCTATAAAACCTCTGGAGTGAGCACCATTTTTCAATGTAGTTTCTTTTCCCCTATTTTAATTTAAATCAATTGATATGTACTGAAGTTTTCTTTCTCTTAAATACATTTAGATGACTTTTTGGTAAAAATATCACCTCTTCCTCCATGACCTCTAACTTTATTAGCATAAAGGTTTACATAGCTACTTCATCATAATTTTACATTCTCCATTATCCATGGTTACAACTATCTTAACATTTATAAATTTTTTATAGATGTGTGCTCTTTTTTTGTTTCCTTGACCAGGATTATCAGAAGTTGTTTTTTGTTTTAATTGAGATTTTCAAAGATAATTATATTTTCATTTAAAACAAAATGAAATTTTCATTTAAAATTGACATTTAAAATTTCAATTCAATGATTTTACATTTTCTAGTTTATTAATTTTATGTTGTATCTTTATTAGTTTATTCTTCCTGCAATATCTGTACTTGTTATATTTTAATTATTGCTTTTAATGCTTATATAGCTCATATGTTTTGCTTTATTTTATAATGAAGTCAATTGAGGTTAATTATATTTTACTGAACACTGTGACTATTTATGGCTTGGTCAATTACATTTTAGTGTACACTACTTTGAACACATTCTGAAGATTTGACACTTATTTTTCCTCTTGGATTTATTTTTCTAATTATCTATAACTAAAGTTATCATTACCTCTTTGACCTAAGAAAGGTTTTATAAAATATTTTGTCTTTTAACAATTTTGGTATTTATTATAATTGGCATTATTATTTTTAAATCTAAATACATTATGGTCAATTTTTGTGGCTTTTCTTAAATCTGAAATTTAGAATTTATTGATGTCTCTCTGTGTCATAATGCACAACAGCTCATAAAATTGATAGTTGTATACAAGAAAAGAATTTTGCAATTGGATAGATAGATGGATAAATAGATATACACATAAACATCCCATTAATAGATAGATATGCAAAACATCCCATTAAGAGAATGGGTTCCAGCTCTATCCAGAAAAATACAAGAGGTGGTATATCACCATTGTTTCTTATAGCTGAATAGTACTCCATGGTATACATAAAGCACATTTTATTAATCCGCTCATGTATTGATGGGCACTTGGGTTGTTTCCACATCTTTGCAATTGTGAATTGTGCCTCTATAAACATTCGAGTGAAAATGTCTTTTTTATACTATGTGAAATGTCCCAAGAATGGAAAAATAAGCACCACATGTACTCATCAGCAAATTGGTTTCACTGATGAATACCTAAGTGCACATATAGGAATACCATTTTTTTTATTGTTTGTTATTATAGGGGTACAGATCTTTAGGTTACGTATGTTGCCCTTGCCCCACCTTCCCCCCAAGTCCCAGGTTCAAGTGTGTCCATCTCTTGAGTGGTGCGCATTGCACTCTTTGTGTATGCATATATCCATCCCCTCCTCCCCCTCGCCCCTCCCCCTTCCACCTACCCCCCTGCCCGACATCCAATAGATGTTATTCTTATATGTACACTTATGTGTTGTTCAGTTAATACCAATTTGATGGTGAGTACATGTGGTGCTTGTTTTTCCATTCTTGGGTTACTTCACTTAGTAGAATGCATTCCAGCTCTATCCAGGAGTATACAAGAGGTGCTATATCACCATTGTTTCTTAAAGCTAAATAGTACTCCATGGTATACATATACCACATTTTACTAATCCAGTCATGTATTGATGGACACTTGGGTTGTTTCCACATCTTTGCAGTTGTGAATTGTGCTGCTATAAACATTCGGGTGCAGGCATCTTTTTCATAGAGTGACTTTTGTTCTTTTCGGTAGATGCCCAGTAATGGGATTGCTGGATCAAATGGTAATTCTACTTGTATCTCTTTAAGGTATCTCCATATTGCTTTCCACAGAGGTTGCACTAGTTTGCAGTCCCACCAGCAGTGTGTGAGTGTTCCTATCTCTCCGCATGCACGCCAACATTTATTGTTTTGGGACTTTTTGATAAAGGCCAGTCTCACTGGAGAGAAGTGATATCTTATTGTGGTCTTGATTTGCATTTCCCTGAAGATTAGAGATGTTGATTAGTTTTTCATATGTTTTTTGGCCATTATTCTGTCTTCTTTTGAAAAGTTTCTGTTCAAGTCCTTTGCCCACTTTTTGATAGGGTCGTTTGATTTTTTTCTTGCTGATTTTCCCGAGTTCTAAGTAGATTCTAGTTATCAGCCCTTTATCAGATTTGTAGCATGCAAAAAATTTTTCTCCCATTCTGTAAGTTGTCTGTTTGCTCTTGTGACAATTTCTCCAAAACCATACCATGCTCGTGGGACGGCAGAATAAACATTGTTAAAATGTCTATACTACCCAAAGTGATCTACAGATTCAATGCAATCCCTATTAAAATACCAGCATCATTCTTCACAGATGTAGAAAAATTAATCCTATGCTTCGTATGGAACCAGAGAAGACTCTGCATAGCAAAAACAATTCTGGGCAATAAAAACAAAATGGAAGGCATCAATTTACCAGACTTCAAACTCTATTACAAAGCTGTGATATTAAAATCAGCATGGTACTGGCACAAAAACAGAGCCATTGACCAGTGGAACAGAACTGAGAACCCAGACATGAAACCATCCTCATATAGCCACCTAATCTTTGACAAAGCAGGCAAAAACATACACTGTGGAAAAGAATCCTTATTCAATAAATGGTGCTGGGAAAACTGGATAGCCACATGTAGAAGACTGAACCAGGATCCACACCTCTCACCTCTCACAAAAATCAACTCACGCTGGGTAACAGATTTAAACCTGAGAAGTGAAACTATGAGAATTCTAGAGGAAGATGTTGGAAGCAATCTTCTAGACATTGGCCTAGGCATAGAATTTATGAAGAAGACCCCAAAGGCAATCACAGCAACAACCAAAATTAATAAATGGGACCTGATCAAATTAAAAAGCTTCTGCATAGGAATAACATTTATCAGGTGTCAGGCAGATGGGAGGGGGGAGCAGGGGATGGGCATAAACAAACATAATGAGTGCAATGCGCACCATCTGGGGGATGGACACACTTGAAGCTCTGACTGGGGTGGGGGGCAAAGGCAATGTGACCTAAACATTTGTACCCCCATAATACATAGAAATAAAAATAAATAGAAAATAAAAAGCAAACAAAATCCCTTTAATTGAATAGATACACAAAACATCCAATTAATTGAATTATGCAAATTCACTAAATCCATATCATTTGTGTTTACCAATTAATTTGATTTATCAAAGATAGAGCAAGCTGTGTAACACACTTCAAGTATGATTTTTCACTTTCTAATATCAATAATACTTTATATTTTATATTTTGTTGTAATATTATTCAGGATATAAATATTTTTGGTATATTCACATTGTTCTGTGTGACTTTTAAATATAAAGTAAGCATTTTCTTCCCATTCAATTCTTTTAGGTTTGCATTCAACTTTGTCTTTTAATAATATTGAAATATCTGTTTTCATGTTGCTATGGTTTCCATTATGTTTCTGACTAGATATTTGTTTTTTACCCTTTCTTTGAAATCTATTTTATGTGTTTTTCTTTGTGTTCGTCTAGATAGGCTTTTTTTAACAATTCAGAAATTTCAGTTTCTTAACAATACATTATTTCCTCATTTCTGGAACATTTCTTTCACCAGAACTACTATTCAGAATGTCTCATTTAGACGCCAGGGGTGGGGGTGCTAGGAAATGTAGTTTTCCTGTGTTGCAAGGTGGATAACACTGTTTATGTTATAGTCAGTAATTCTGGTTACCAAATATTCATACATTCTCCTTCCCATTAAAAAAACAAGTTGATCTGCCCCCTAATAGAGACAAGCCAAAGTCTTACCCATGTACTGAATCCAGCTCCGATTTCATAATCTCCAGTCTATGGCCCAGTTCTCTCACTTCAGACTAAATGTGACTGCTTTCGGTTTGGTGACCTGTGAACAAAAAAACAAGTTATGTGTCCACTACCAATACACAGGTCCAACATATGACAGCAAAGCAAATACAGCGATATTGGGGAATAAAGGAAGGAAAGGGACTTCCATTCAGAAAAGGAAATAAAGAGATATACATCTGTCTCGGTCTGTTCAAACTGCTATAACAAAATAACACAGCTTCTGGTAAGGATGCCTGTGTCCTTACCCAATGGACAGGACAAGGCAGCTCTCTACTGCTTCTTTTACAAAGGCTCCTCTCTCACGACCTAATCACCTCCCAAAAGACCTCACTGCCTAATACCATCACCT
This sequence comes from Indri indri, assembly GCA_004363605.1. Taxonomy (NCBI): domain Eukaryota; kingdom Metazoa; phylum Chordata; class Mammalia; order Primates; family Indriidae; genus Indri; species Indri indri. The sequence goes on from RJWJ010003389.1 coordinate 6,533, forward strand.
CAGAATTAGGATTGCAACATATGAATGGGGTGGGGGCACAAATATTAAATATTCGGACCATAGCAATACTCATAAGTCACTAATATATTACAAGGCTGAAGTCCCGACAATTGGGCATTATGAAGGCTCCCTATCCTGTGGGTAGGAGAAGACTCTCAATTAAGTTCCAATTCTACTCACTGGGACTGAATCCTTGTTGATTATCACTGAGCCCTGGGCTCTGCCTTCCAGAAAGTTATTTTATGTTATCTTCAGTGGCCACATCTAAAGTATGTCGAAATATGCCTTCCTTAGTGGCTCCATGCTTGTTTAGACCCAATACCTGATATTTAAAGATGGGACTGCAAGTTCTTTTAACTCTCAAACTATCAAAAGCTTTGAAGTATTTTGTTCTATTTCTTTTAAGCCTGTTCCATGTGTCAGTAACCACACCAACAAGCATTTCCTGGATATAATTCTCAAGGCTGATTTTGTTTTTGCTTCCTTTACATATAAAATATACTCTCCATCATTAATGGCTATCTTGAGAATAGCTTTTAAAATAGATGGGAATGCCATACCTTTAATCTTATCATTGTCCTGAATCACTTTATTTAAATGAGAAGTATTACTGAAATACTGAAAGTATTACTGAACCTTCTCAGCATCTTTTTCATTCTCATCTCTTAAAATATTGGGTCTGGATACAGTTGGCCTTTTCTAAACCAACAAAGACCCCGATTCATAAACTCTTCCTGTTTCCTTTCATTTCTACTTGCAAACTATTTCCTGAGTTCATTTCTTATATTATCTTGCCAAACTTTTGCAGGGAATAATCACCAGAATGTGCCACCAAGTTTCTGTGTTCAACCATTTATCCTAGGACTAATGGCTTAGCATGCATAGGATACACCTTCCAAGTTAATGCAGGTAATGATTTATTATTACATTTACATTGCATACTATCTATTATAATTTTGCCAACCTCTGATATCTGTTACCTTGCTACCTGCCTTACAATTGTTAATATATTTATGTGTTAGGTTTTGTTACAACAGGACTCCACTTCAAGGTACCAATATCTGTATTGATAGGTTAGGAAACACAATGGTAACAAATAAGCTTAACATACTTGCTAAAGTAAAATCTGATTCAAATGTTCCTGATTGGGTGGTTATCCTCCTGATACTGATTCAGGAATCTAACGTCCTTGAATTGTTTTGCACTCTAAAATGAAACTATCATTTTTCCTCATAAGTAATAAACCCCTTCTAATGATACTTCTGTCATACTGTTTGATGCCTTTTTCATGGCTTGCTTGTCATTGACAATTTTTCTGGTTTTATTTTATTAATAAAATGCCTTAATTGTTTTTCTTTTTATTTTGAAGATATGCACTAATTTCATTCAAGATGTTACCTTTAACATTGAAATGCATATTTGAACTTAATTATACTTATTAATTTCAGCAATGAAACCATATCTATTGTATTATATTAATATCTGATGAGAAATTTAGCATGTTTTAAATTTCTTTTCTCTAAGATTGACCATATCCCAGGCCATAAAACATGTCTTAACAAATTTTAAAAAAAAATAGAAATTATACCATGCATCTTCTGAGACCACAGTGGAATAAAATTAGAAATCAACTCTAACAGAAACTCTCATCTCTACACAAAGTCATAGAAACTAAACAACCTTCTGCTGAATGATTATTGGGTTAAGGAGGAAATTAAGATGGAAATAAAAAGATTCTTTGACCTAAATAATAAAGGAGACATAAGTTATCAAAATCTGTGGGACACAGCTAAAGCAGTCCTGAGAGGGAAATTTATATCCATAAATGCCTACATTCAAAAGACAGAAATATCACAAATCAACAATCTAATGAATCATCCCAAAGAACTGGAAAAGGAGGAGCAAACCAACCCCAAACCCAGCAGAAGTAAAGAAATAACAAAGATCAGAGCAGAACTAAACGAAATCAATAATAATAATAAAAAACTATAGGAAAGATTAATAAAACAAAAAGTTGGTTCTTTGAAAAAATAAAATTGACAAGCCTCTTGCTAGATTAACAGGAAGCAGAAAAGTAAGGACTCTAATAAGCTCCAGCAGGAATGAAAAAAGGAGAAATTATAACTTATGCCATGGAAATATAAAATATCATCTATGAATACTATAAAAACCTCTATGCACATAAACTTGAAAATGTGGAGGAAATGGACAAATTCTTGGAAACTCACAGCCTCCCCAGGCTCAATCAGGAAGAAATAGAATTCTTGAACACAGCAATTATCAAGTACCAAAATTGAGGCAGCAGTAAAAAAACCATCCTAAAAAGAAAATTCCTGGACCAGATGGTTTCACACCTGAATTTTATGAGACCTACAAATAAGAACTGTTGCCTATCCTATAGAAATTGTTCCACATCGAGAAGGAAGGAATCCTTGTTAAGCTTCTTTAAACAGCAATTTTGAATTATTTTCCGGGCAGTTCTTCCATCTCTATCTCTTTAGCATCACTCATTGGCACCTTATTTTGTCCATTTGATGATATTATGTTTCCCTTATTGATCTTGCAATAATGTCTGCACATTAATGTGGGCACCTAATCCAGTGTTTGCAGTCTGGCTTTGTTTGGGAGCTTTCTGCAGCAGTCAGCCTGTCCAGTGATTCAGGGCAGGTTGTCTGGTGAGGTTCCTAAACCCATTATTGTTTCACGATTGCACTTCCCTGAGGTGCCCTAAGCCCAAGACTGCCATGACCAGAATCCTTTGGCTGCTGACGATGATGCAGTGCTGAGTCATACCAGAAACCCATGGCTGTTGAGACCAGCACAGCAATGTGGTGTACACAAGGCCCACAACTGCTACAGAGTGCCCACCGCTGAGTTTTGTTCAGGGCTTGAGGCTGCTGTAGTCAGCTTTCAGTGATATGGGCCTGATTCCAAGTTTGTCTTGACAAGATCACATGTTTCCATCTGACACTGGGGCCACAGGATGTTGTCTCATACTGGGGCAGGTCTAGAGGCTCTATCTGTGAATATCAGCCTGGTTCCAGGGGCTGAGAGGTCCTACCCAGTGCTAAGCATTAGTGTGGCTGGTACAAATACAAAGTCTATGCTTGATTCCCTCTCCTTCCCCCAAGTGGAGGGTGTTTCTCTCCATACTGCACTTCCTGGATTTGGGGGACAGGTGACATGGGCAATGAAAAACTGTCTTTCTACCCTCTTCAATGCATCTTTTCTTATTATTATGCTATAATCAGTTACGGTGGTCTCTCACCTGGTTTTCTTAGCTTTTGTGAAAATTGATATTATACCAGTATAGTTGTTCAAATTAATGTTTCTGTGGGGTGACAATCACTGGGGATTCCTTCTCTGCAATCTTGCTCCACTCCTCTTCTGCCTCTTGTACTTTGATGCTCTTTTGTTAAATATGTACGCATTAAGGATTGTTACATCTTCTTGGGAAATGACCACATTATCATTATGCAATGCTTCTTTTTATCCCTGCTAACTTTCTTTATTATGAAATCTGCTTTCTCTGAAATTAATAATTATTCTAGTTCCCTTTCAATTAATGTCAATATGGCATATCTTTTCCCACCTTTTAAGTTTTAATTTATCTTTGCCTTTGTATGTAAAATGGATTTCTTATAGACAGCCTATACGTAGGCAATGATCATTTTTATTCCATTCTGAAATTAACCATCTTTAATGACTGTATTTAACCAATTCACACTTAAAGTGATTATCGATATAGTTGAAATAATATTTATTATCTTTTTAACTCTTTCCCATTCATTTCCCTTTTAATATGTGTATCCAGAATAATCACATTGGTTAATTCTCAACAATGGTGAATTGATATTTACAACGTTACATATTTCTTTTTTAAACTTTTTTGTCATAGTTGCCCTAGAGTCTGCAATATACATTTACAACAAATTTAAGTCCAACTTTAAATGCCATTATATGGATTCACATGTGGCTCATGTATCTTATAACAAAGACATCTCAACCCTTCTGTCCTTCCCCCTTTGAATAACATTATATGGATATACCTATAGTACAAGTACCTTAAAAATGGGAATATCAATTTCTGCCTACTATGCCTTATGAAATTAATTTCACTCATCATATGTCATAAGCACACAAACAAGATGTTGTTACTATTATTATTTTGAAGTTATCTATTACTCTATTACATCAACTAAGAATCAACAAAAAGTTTATTTATCTTCATTTACTTCTTCTCAAACACTTTTTTTCTTTATGCAGATCCAAGGCCTATATCATATTTGATCACCCAAAGAAAATTTTTTTTTTAACATTTGGTCCAAGAAAGGTCTTCTGAAGGATAGTTCTTTTTTTTTTTTTTTTTTTTTTTTTTTTGGTCTGAAGAAATGTTTATTTCTTCTTCATTTTTAAAGGATAATTTCAGTGTGTATAAAATTCTAGGTTAAATTAATAGTTTTTTCTTTCAACACTTTAAATATTTCACTTCCTTCTTCTCTTACTTCCATGATTTCTGACAAAATACTGCTGTCCTTCTTATGCTTTTTCCTCTATAGATAGGCTTCTTTCCAGATTTTCTCTTTGTCTCTGTTTTACTGCAGTTTGAGTAAAATATGTCTAGGTATAGATTATTTGATATTTGTTATGCTTGGTATTCTCTAAGCTCCCTGAATCTGTGGTTTGGTATCTGCCATTAATTTTGAAAAGCCTTGGCCATTATTATTTCAATTATTTCTTCCAAGTTTCTCTTTCTTCTCCTTATGACATTCAAATTATTACATATATAATTCAGTGTCCTCAACCTTTTTGACACCAGGTACCGGTTTCATGGAAGACAGTTTTTCCATGCACAGGGTAGGGGGGAAGGAGGGGCATAGCCATCACCTTGGCTCCACCTCAGATCATCAGGTGCAGTATTCTGACGGGGAATACACAACCTGGATCCCTCTCATGTGCAGTTTGCAGAGGGGTTCATGCTCCCGTGAGGGTCTGATTCCACCGCTGATCTGACGGGGGTGCAGGGCAAAGTTGGTGATGCAAGTGATGGGAAGGGGCTGTGGTTGCAGGTGGGGCTTCACTTGCTTGTCTGCACTTGCCTCCTTCTATGTGTCCCAGTTCCTGGCAAGCTGCAGCCGGACGCCCCCAGTGGTTGGGACTGCAGAGTTGCATGTTTTGAAATTGTCCTTCAGTTTTTATCTTGCTGTTTTGATTCTTTTCTCTCTTTTATTTCAGTTTGGGAAGTTTTAATTGACATATCTTCAAACTCATTAATTCTTTCTTTGGTTTTGTCCATGTTATAAATTCATTTTTGTCTCTGTTGTAGTGCTTTTGATTTCTAGAGTTGCCTTTCGTTTTCAGATTTTCTATCTCTCCGTGAATATTACCCATGTGTTCCTGCATATTATATCCTTTTGCCATTAATGTGTTGATCACAGTTATTTAAAATCCCCTGTATGAAATTCCAGCATGTGTGTCATATCTGAGTCTGGTCCTGATGATTGCTATATCTCTTTGAACCGTATTTTTCCTTGGCAGTTAATATTTCTTGTAACTATTGCTGCTGTTGTTAAAAGTCAGACATAATATGTCAAGCAATAGATACTGATATATTATGTATATGACATAATATGTATATGACATATGCATAATATATCATAAACCTTTACTGTAAAGGTTTATGTTACCTTGACTAGGATTTGGGCCCTGTTTAATGTTTGTTGTAGCCACAAGTGCCAGAGATTTTAAATACCCCTAAAAACCCTATTTTCATCCCTTTGTTGTTTTTGTTTTTTGTTTCTCCTAAGAAATAATTCACAAATAAAGTGTAGCCTTGCAGCTCTTTCAGCTATAATTTATTATTATTATACTGAAGCCCCATTCATGTAGTGGTAAGGTGTGAGGGAGGGCGAGCAGTCTATACCATTATGATTAAATTTCACTCTTTCATTGGGTTCGAAAACCTGGGCTCTGATTCAGGAATGTTTCTTAGCTTTTTATCTATTACCCTTATGTGAGACAGAAAGTCTAGAGGGGGATGGGGTTGGCCAATTGCTCTTCCTCCATGTTGGATAAGACTATGGTAAAATCTCTTCTCCTGCAAAGTAGGCTTTTCTTATGGGAAAATCAGCATGTATTTTCAAGTGGTTATTTTTTTCCCTCACCCTGACAGAAGCATGAGGAATTTCGTTTAATCTTCACCATGAGAATGTGTCGGGATTCTTCAAGTGAAAGCCCACGAAAGTTTATGGCTCCAATAAGATCGGGCCCCCAGGAGATTATCCCTCTGGTGCCACTCCACACTAAATCTTCACCAGTATCACCCTTTAGTTGGTCCTATGAGTTTATTGCTCTAGCGGCTTCTGCTCCAAATAAGTTTATCCCAGCTGTGATCATCTGTATTTACCTTTGTCTCCAGATTTCAGTGTGGTGGTTTATGCTGTGACTTCAATTCTATGATGGCTCGAAGAAAGGCACTGATTTTCAGTTTGCTCAACCTTTTTTCCATTGTTAAAATGGGAGTGACAATTTCCAAGCTCTTTACAAGTTGAAGCCAAAACCAGAAATCCTAATAATTCTAATATTGGCTTGCATGATTCAAAGTGAGATTATTAGGTACATACAAGTTTATGACTGCCCTCATTTTGTCAATATCCTTCTGCATCCCTAATAATGTCTTTTGACTTTCTGTCTTTAATGTCTTTTGACTTTCTGTTCTTTTTAGAATTAATAATGCTGCATTACCTTTCTTTAGTTATACTTTGCCTGGAATGCATTTTCCTATAACTTTAAAAAATATTCCTTACTAAACTTAGAATGGCTTTTATTAAAAAGTCCATAAACAATATATGTTGGTGTGGATACAGAGAGAAAGGAACACTTACACACTGTTGGTGGGACTGCAAATTATTTCAACTTCTATGGAAAACAGAGATTCCTCAAAGAACTAAAAGTAGAATTACCATTTGATCCAACAATCCCACTACTGGGTATTTACCCAAAGGAAAATAAATCATTTTATGAAAAAGGCACCTGCACTTGAATGTTTATAGAAGCACAGTTCACAATTGCAAAAATATGGAATCAACCCAAGTGCCCATCAATTCATGAGTGGATTAAAAAAAAAGTGCTATATGTATACCACGAAATACTACTCAGCCATAGAAAGGATGAATTAATGCCTTTTTGCAACAATTTGGATAGAACTGGAGACCATAACCCTAAGGGAAGTATCTAAAGAATGGAAAAACACAAACATTACATGTGCTTGCTATTAACTGGAACTAACCGATGAGCACACATGTGCACAGAGGGAAGACAAGCTCAGTGAAAATCAATCAGTGGGGAGGAGAGAGGAGGCAAAGATTGAAAACCTTCTTAATGGGAACAATGAACACTATCTGGATGACAGGCACACTTATAACCCTGACTCAAGCATTACAAAAGAGATCCTTATAACCGAAAACATCTATAACCCCATAATATTTTGAAATTTTAAAAACCTGTGTGATTTTGCTTTAAGTGTGTATCTTTTAAAGAAAGTACAAATGTGTGGGTTCTCTGTTCCATTGGTCTATTTCTCTATTTTTGTGCCAGTACCATGCTGTTTGGTTACTATAGCCTTGTAGTGTAGCTTAAAGTCTGGTAAAGTGATGCCTCCAGATTTATTTGTTTGTTTGTTTGTTTATTTATTTATTTATTTATTTTTGCTTAAGGCTGCTTTGGCTATTTGGGCTCTTTACTGTTTCCACACAAAGTGTAGAATTAAATTTTCTAGATATGCAAAAAATGACATTGGTATTTTCATGGTGGGTGTACAGAATCTGTAAATCATTTGGGGTAGTATGGACATTTTAACAATGTTGATTCTGCCAATCCATGAGCATGATGTTTTTCCATTTGTTTACATCATCTGCAATTTCCTTCCTCAGTGATTCATAGTTCTCTTTGTAAAGATCTTTCACCTCCTTGGTTAAATATATTCCTAGTTATTTTGTTTTCTTTGTAACTATCGTGGAAGTCTTTGATTTGATTCTCAGCTTGACTGTCATTGGTGTATAGGAATGCTACTGATTTGTATACGTTGATTTTGTAGCCTGAGACTTTGATGAATTTATTTATCAATTCCAGAAGTCTCTTGATGGGATCTCTGGGGTTGTCTAGATATAAGATCAAATCATCCTCAAAGGGTGATAGCTTGACCTCCTATTTCCCCATTTTGATACCCTTAATTTTCTTCTCTTGCCTGATTGCTCTGTCTAGGAATTCCAGTACTACGTTGAATAGAAGTGGTGACAGCCGGTATCCTGTCTTGTTCCAGTTTTGAGTGGGAATGCTTTCAACTTTTACCCATTTAGTATGTTATTGGCTGTTGATTTGTCATATACAGCTTTTACAATTTTAGTGTGTTCCCTCTATGCCTATTTTGTTAAAGAGTTTTGATCATAAAAGGGTGCTGAATTTTGTAGAATGATTTCTCTGCATCTACTGAGATGATCGTATTTTTCCTTGATCTGATAGTCCCTGTCATGTAATAGGTGACTTTAAATTTTTGCATTTAATATGATTACTGATGTAGTCTAACTTGTTTCTGACTTCTTCATTTTTCTAGTTATTATATTTTTATTGTCCTTTCCCTCCTCTACAGCATTCTACTGAGTTTATCAGACTTTGTTTACTTTTGCATTTTCCTCAGTACTGATTTTGATGTCAGTCTTTATATTTCTGATGGTGTAGTGTTTACCTTAGGTCTTTCTGTTGTGTTTGTGATAATGGGGTTTTGTTCTGTTTTATCTTTAGTTTTCATAATTCATATTTACATTATGAAAGTCGAAAGTTAATTGATACCTCTGTCTTCTTGCCTAAAATACACAGACAACAGAAATCTTTAAATCTAGTCACTCATGTTGGCCCCACCACACTCACGACTTTGGTGATATTATTGTCTAGCATTTTTTGCATCTCTAATTCCAGCTTTCGAGGACATGCATGTGCAAGCCCTTTTTGTTTTGTGAGCTCATACCTTAGTAGTGGATCATTATTCATGGGACCTCAATAAGTCCAATAAAATCTCACAATAGTTTACGAGAATTTATTATCTGTCCAAGATCCTAATCCATAGCCTTGACCAAAAGAGGATCATGGCATTAATCAAGTAATAGTTGACAGTAAAACACTTTATTCCACCAAAGCACAATGTAATAGGGTTTCCCTCAGACCTAGAGATTGTCTGCTGACAGGAATTTGAAATGTTTCATGGCTTTCTGAATGTATAATGAGGAATGCACTTGATCCTACTTCAATTAAGCATTTCTTCGAGATACAGGAAAGAGTGCATTTTAAGTTGAGTTAAAAATAAGAAAAAGAACACGCTGCTCAAGTTAAAAAAATAAATTGAGCTTTAGGAGATTTCGATGTTCCTCTGACCTAGAAATGGAATAATATTTATTGGTTCTGTTGACTGGAATTGTACTCTAGGTGTGTTTTATATGTATATGTATACATTTTCAGTTTGAACCTTCGTATAGAACTTGTTTCTACTCGGGGGTCCACAGTGTATTAGCATTTTGACCTCAAGCACAATATTTAACCTTTCTTGAGCCTAGTTTCTTTTATATGCTAAAAGGTGACAATACTTGCCCTTGGTACTTTACCAAATCTCAAAAAAATATGCAGGATAATGCTTTCTGGAACACAAAATATTATGCAAATATAAATAATTATTACCAAACAGAAAAATACTGGAAAACTGAATATGACTTTTGTCATAGTCCTGATGCACCCTCTTGTCAGGGATGCAAGAAATATCATAAAATCAGACAATACTGGATATTTTTAATGTCCTCCAAACATAATATATTTGATGTGCAATAGTGATGAAAGCTGAAAAATATCAATGCACCAGGGATGCTAGGTCATTTTTGATTATTTTATAATTTACATCTAGTACAAAAAGCTGGGGATGGAATTTATTTTATATAGACTGCAAATCTAGATAGATCAAAGATTTTAGGGAAATATAAATTCATAATAATTCTGTTTTATGTTGAAGGAGTGAGCAAGAAAGAATTTCCCTCTAATGGAGTGCCACTTAAGAAGTGAAATATAAAGAAAAATGGATCAAAAAGTGATTAAACAGTGGTACATACAGCAAACAACAGTGGTATCTTTGGCTACTCCAATCTAAATCACTGATTAGTTCCCTTTAGTTCTGACACTCTGATTCAGTAATTAAAGGAGTTATATGGTTTTTGTCCAAGTGTACATTTCTTATACCAATTTCATTTTGACATTCACAATAGGATGAAATGCACCAGAGTTTAATCATAATTTGAGGAGGATTTAGGAATAGAAGACACATAAATGACCAGACGATGTGGAAACTCATTACCCAAAATATCTCATTTAATCTTCATGACAGTCTTCTCAGGTAGGCGTTGCTATTCCTATGGGTAAACTGAGATTCAAAGGATTTCAAGAGCTTTTTTTTTTTTTTTTACAATGCTGAAATGTAAACTCATGTCTATCTGATGCAAAAATCATGTTCTCTTTGTGTAACTGAGAGGTCTAAATAGAAATATGAGGAATTCTTCTAGGACATATGTGTATTACACAAATGGAATCTGAAAAATTGTCTATGTAGTATGATTTTAGAGGGAATGACTGTGCTTCCAAACACCTCTATTAGCTATAATTTCAATTCCTGGAAAATATTCATTTAAAACACAGATACCAAGTAGGTTTCATTTAAGCACCAGTTCTGATCAGTTTAGTAGTAATTGCCTTTAGCACTGTGATGAGAAAGCTTGAGGATGGCACCTCTAGCCTCAGCAGGAAAGAGAGTAATGATCAGTCAGTGATGACTGTTGTCATAAATGCCAAATATCTGTCATCATGGAACCATACATTTATTAAAAGTTAGCATCAGCTGTTAGCAATCCAGTTCCCTTGGACAGAGGCCGACATTCAGCCCCATCATTTATTATACCTCATTCTGAGAAGATGTTCATGTGATTTTATCCTAGAGAAGTATTTGACAGTCAGAAGTGAGAAATTTGGGGAGCACTGTATTCATGGGGAAGTAAGAGCAAAGCACTGGGGAGAATGGTGGGAAGTCCAGGCACTTAATAATGTTCTGTTCATTTCATGAATATATCCAGAGTAACATTGTCTAAAAACAACAAAGGTTAATTACAAAGCTATCTTGGATGGTTTCATTGTTGGTTCATTGGTATTATTTAGAGTTATATAGGTACCTAAAGTTTTATAAAAATTAAAATTGTTATATTAATTAGAATTTTCTTCTGTTTGAGCAATGAAATTGCTTTATACTCTTTGCTAGCATCAGAAGAAATTAATCCAAAGAGTGGTGCATTGCTGGAGGAAAATTTTAAAACTGTGCATACATTTTTATACTCAAGAAGTAGGACAGGAGAGTAGGAAATCTAGTCTAGGTGGAAAGGATAGCAGGATAGAATTTAATTAGAGTTAGTTAGCTCCTATAAGTGAGCATCTCTCAAAGGCAGTCCAGGAGAAGAAAATGTAAGGTGGCTTAGGACGAAATCTGAGAACAGATTTAGGGATCAGCATAAAATCAAATATCACAGCAAGATTCCAACAAAGATGAGGAATCAAATTAGGATACACTGTGGATACACTGTCTATTTTTTTCACACTGAGGCTTGACAAACCAGATACTATCAGTTCAGTCAAATTTGTCATTCTATATGTTGTTTTAGTCAAACAGATCTTTTCTGTGAGTTGATACAATTTGGTCAAATGAAACATTTGATTAGATTTCAGAGCAGCACAGTCTAGTTCACATGGTAAATCTTTCTTTGCTGCTTTTCTTGATTTTCTATCACTAATAGGGTATTTGCATTTGAAAATTATGTTTTCAATATAATCATTCAAGTAATTCATGTAAGCAAAATTAAATTTGATATGATTTCCCATGGGAAATAAGAGTATGAAGTGAGCTTCCTTTTACTAATCTCATTTTTCCCTTAGCCATTACACAATTGAACAAGTAATATCTCTAATATCTTCACAAAATTTGATTGGCTCAGTAATGGCAACTTTATAATATTTGTAGAATGTCCCTTCAGGGTGGTGAGTATCCTTAGAGAAGTCAAAGTGAAGTATGGACTTTGAAGAGGTCTGGTAGAGTGATAGAATAAGGTCTCATAGATCAGTTATCAAGTAAAAAATCCAAGGCAAATAAACCCTATGCTTATTACAAGGCTTGAGGAATCATAGAATTTTGAGAGATGCCTGGTATAGTAGGGTTGTAGTTTAGCCACAGACAAAGCCAAGCGCATGGGCAGGCACCTCTGAGCTCAGAAATAACAGCAAATAAGTAGCAACAAATGGCTTCAAATGAGAATAAATAATGTCTATGTGGTATTTTGCTGTTCCAAAATCCCCTTTTCAAAATTTTTTACTTAATTGAATAATAAAATATTTGCAAAATTCTCAGACAAATGCAACTTAAAATAGTGATTCTCTTAATCAAATTTGAAATTTTTAAGGGCAAAATTCTACAAAGTTGCTGTCAGACAGATACCTGGCAGATGAATTAAATGGTTTAAAGTTTCTATGGACAATTCGGCAGTGTGCATAATAATTTAAAATGTTCATAGTCTTTGACCCAGTAATTCCACCTCTGGGAAGTGGCCAAGAGAAATACACTAAAATGCAATGAATATTTATGCACACAGATTTTCATTGAGTAATTATATATAAGAGCAACAAAGAGCCAGGAAGGATCTAAATAACCAAGTATTAATTAAACAAATTAATAGCATAAATATGTAGCCATTAAAATATTACAAAATATTTCTAAAGTCCTAAAAAATCATCACAAAACATTAAGTCAAAGTGAAGAATAAAAATTTGGATATTTAGAATGATCTCAATTATGTAAAAAAATAATCAAAAAAGGAAAATACATCAATATCAATAGCAATTTACTCAATATAGATTGCCTATAAGTTATTTTTAACTTTGACTTTATACAGTTCCATGTTTACCAATATGATGTAATAAGTATGTATTATTTCAATAATAATAATGATGAGTAGTTTGATATGTATTATTGCATTTGACTAAAAATCAGGTTTAGCAAGTGCTATAGACTAAATATTTGTGTCCTCCCCAGTATTCATATGTTAAAACCTAATTCCTGATGTGATAACATTTGGAAGTGGGGCCTTTGGGAGATGATTTAGGTTATGATGGTGGAGCCCTCATGAATGGGATTAGTGTGCTTATTAAGGAGACTCCAGAGAGACCCTATGCCCCTTCTACCATGTGAGGACACAGCAAGAAGACTGTCATCTATGAACAAGGAAGCAGGCCCTCACCAGACACCAAATGTGCTGGCACCTTGATCTTGGACTTTCCAGCCTCCAGAACTATGAGAAATAAATTTATGCTGCTTGTAAGTCATCCAGTCTATAATGTTTTGTTATGAAAGCCTGAATGGACTAAGAAATAAGAAATTAGTACTGAGAAATAGGAGCATTGTTACAGAAAATACCGAAAAATGTGGAAGCAGCTCTGGAACTGGGTAACGGGGAGAGGCTGGAAGAGATTTTAGGTACATAGTAGAAAGAGCCTACATTGCTATGAATGAACCTTTAAAGGTAATTCTGGTGAGGGCCCAGAAGAAAAAGAGGAGAACTACAGAGAAAGCCTTAAACTTCTAAGAGAATTACTAAGTAATTCTGGTAGAAATATGAACATTAAAGGCTATTCTGATGAGGTCTCAGACAAAAATGAGAAACATGTTATTGCAGACTGAAAGAAAGGCCATCCTTGCTATAAAGTGGCAAAGAACTTGGCTAAATTGTGTTTATGTTCTAATGTTTTGTAGAAGGTAGACATTGCTAGCAATAAAGTTGGACCTTTAGCTGAAGTTATTTATAAGCAAAGTATTGACAGTGCAGTTTGGCTCCTCATGACTGCTTATGGTACACTGAAGGAAGAGAGAAATGACTTAAAGATAAAATTGTTAAGCAAGAGGGGAGCAGAACCTAAAGATTTGGAAAATTCTCAATCTATCCATATTGCAAAAAAATGAGAACACCGAGTATGGCCAAGTGACCTCTTGATTAGGAAATTAGTGTGGATCAGCCATGTCAACTGAAGCCAGGAGCTCTTATCCAAGACAATGGAAGTATAACCCAAAGGCAATTAAGGAGACAATTAAAGATGCCACTCTCATTGCAGGCCCAGTGTGCATGTGCTTAGGGACAGAGCAGTTTCAAGGGAGAGGTTACTGGTGTCTGTATGACCTCAGCATGCCCTGTACCGTGCCACCTCACATTATGGGCTCTGATCCCCACAGTCCACCAGTATTCTCTTTTGCCACCCAGGTATGGCTTTGATGGACCCCTGCTCAGCATAGGCCATTGTAGCCAACCCTCTGGAGATTGCAGGCAAAAAACTTCGGCTTCATTTCAGAAATGCTGGTGCAGAGAATGCACAGGCCTGGGGGTCATTACTAGCTCTAACAAGGTTTCAAAGGACCACACTCAGGAAAACCAGGGAAGTGGGCCCCAGACATAGAGACACTGAGAGCCATCTCATAGCCATGGGGTGATATTGCCACCCCAGTAGGGCTGAGGGGCATAATATCAGGCCAAAGAGGATTATACTCGAGCCTTAATATCTAATGGAATTTGCTCGACTAGGTTTTGGACTTACTTGGGACCTCTCATTCCTTTCTTGTTTCCTGTTTCTCCCTTTTGGAATGGAAATTTATACTCTATGCCTGGTCTACCATTGTGTTTTGCAAGCAAATAACTTGCTTGGCTTTTGCCATATGAGGACACAGTGAGAAGACAGCCATCTATGAATCAGATAGTGGGACTTCACCAGACACTAAATTTGCCAGCATCTTGGTCTTGAATTTTCCAGCCTCCAGGACCACGGAAAATACCTTCATAATCCACCCAGTCTACGGTATTTTTATTACAGCAAATGGACAGAGTATTAAGATTATTTCTATTTTATAATGAAAACACAGAGATGCAGAGAAATTGAGTAATCCAAGGTCAGGGTGCATGCAATTTGCAGAGCTGAGATTTAAGTCCATATTTTGTGATTTCTCATCCAATATCCCTTCTTCCATCTCACACTGCTTGTTTCAAAAACAGAAAAGAGAGGCAGGTACAGTAACAGTAGCTTATGCCAGTTAATAAGAGGAGTAGTTTAATAAGATGCTAGGCACAAAAGTGTCTAGAGCTTATCACTCAAAATAATAGCTTTTTCCTCCTTTAAAGTTTTGGTTTTAATGTCACCTCCATATCAGATCTTTTATACAATTTAATCTGTATCTAGTGTATAAGTTAAAGGAAACAATCTTTTTTTTCTTTTTTTATTTCAGGATATTATGGGGGTACAGATGTTTGGGTTACATATGTTGCCCTTGCCCCCCCAAGCCTGAGTTTCAAGTGTGTCCATCCCTCGGATGGTGCACATTGCACTCTGTGTATGCATACACCTGTCCCCTCTTTCCCCCTCCGCCTTCCCCCCTGCCCGACATCCAATAGATGTTATTCTCATATGTGCACTTATGTGTTGATCAGTTAATACCAATTTGATGGTGAGTACATGTGGTGCTTGTTTTTCCATTCTTGGGATATGGAAACAATCTTTAATTTTCCCAGGGTGCACCTTCTTTTTCAAATATTAAAAATATATTTTTTTATTTATTTCAGGATATTATGGGGGTACAAACATTTTGGTTACATCTTGTTCAGTTACCCATGTTTGGGCTCTTCCCCCCCCCAAACTAAGGGTGTCAAAATAATGACTGGAATTCTTCTTTTTTTAATTGTTCTATTTCTTCAAACCCTGGATATGCACGCTCACTCTCCTTCCCTAACAATAAAAGTTTCTTTGCTCATTAAGTGTCTTGTTGTGTATTTTAAACCATTCTCTATAATATAAGCTTGTTGAAAGCACTTAAGAAAATAAGCTATGAATTTTTTGGAAGCCCCGAGGAAATAGTGCCAATGATGAAATTTACAAGATATGTGATACCTTTCAATTTTAAAACTTCTGGATGCATGGTAGGGGTTAGATGGCATAAGCCTCAGAACTCATTCAGTTGTAATCTTGGTCTTATTTTCCTGAAATTTATCACATCTAAGTTAACTTTAGGGTCTGAAGAAACATCACAAATTATACCATTCACATAGATTAGACGACTTTAGGTCATCTGCCTACCTCTAAAGAGATCACTGCAAAATGGGGTGGGAGGATAAGGTGGGGAGAGGTACACTGAGCTATTCGTCCTAAGCCAGCCACCTCAACGTGATTCTACTGCACTCACCAGCCTCTGCCTACTGGCTGATCCCACCATAAAACTTCCTACCAATGGAGAAGAATTTGCACCAAATATTGAATCCACCCTTTACAAATAAAAGGTTGCAAGGTGAGAACTGGGGTAAGGGCCTAAAAACTCTGCAAGGTCATGGGCCTAGCTAAAAATAATGGTAATAATTAGTCACTCTCCCCTTGTTTCCTTTTCTATAATTGCTAGTCTGGAATCACATAGTCGGTAGTCATAAAGATTCTTAACTCCTTCTGTAGAAAACATCACCTTTTTCAAACCTAAAGGTAGTTTCTAAGATATCTTCCAGGCCCCACATTCCAGTGAATTGGCTGAACCACCCAGACCAGCGACCCATACCAATAAATTTTCTCAACTAGAATTGTCACTCCAGGAACTGAAGCAACACAAGATGATTTCTACCCAAACCAAGCCAATTAGCAAACATAATTGCTTAATCCTTAGCCTGGCAAATTATCCTTAAAAACCCTGTCTCCCAAATTCTCGGGGAGGCAGGTTTGAGAAATTCCTCCAATCTCCCCCCTTAGAGCTCTGTGGAATTAAACCCTTTCTTCATTGCAACTCCGACTGTCTCAGTGTATTGGCTCTTCTCCAGGCAGCAGACAATACAACCCGGTTGCTGGCAACAATATCTCCATAAATTATGACCTGCAGCAGATAGATGGAGTTGCTCAAGAACTGAATGAGTTAATGCTATGTTCGATCTGGGAACTTAAATCAGAGTCACACTTTGGATTCTCCATCAAACTAAGATGAATTTTAGTGAATTAAATCTGTACCCAAATCAAAGTAGTGAAGTACAGACTGTATCCTTATTTCTTTGAATAAATATTTGAGCACCGTGTGAACACAACTGGTCTCTACTCCAGGCTCCTTGGAGAGGTTAAGTGGGGAAAATTCATGAGAGAGGTCTTAGCTGTGCATGAATGTTCAGGCATGGTTCAAGACAGTTGAAATCTATGGGTTTTAAAATTCATTCTCTCAATGCTCTATCTTCCTTCTCCATTGTTGTGTGTGAATTTACCTGTCGAAAAGCCTGCTATTGTATGTCTGCCTCTGAATTATAACATTGGGCCATTAAGATTCACAAGGTGCTGGAAAATTTATAAACAAAAAGAAAAGAGAAAATGTGTTTTAATAAAAAGCCAGGAAATAAGCATTTTCTAAATGAATTGTCTAAAGCCTATATTCTTCATTGATTGAAATGAAACTTTCTTGATATATACAGAGAAACTTAGATCTATCAATTGATATTTCAGATAGTAGGATTTTTAGGTACTCTTGAGGGATAGTTGAAATTGTCTGCCTATTGGAGTTTCCATAGGACCAAACAGAAGTTATGAAAGAAGATATAGTTTGAAATAATAGTGAATTTGACTCATCTGTTAAAACATTTCTAAAATCAATAAAGGGAAAGCTTAAAAAATCACTGGAAATATTGGAGTTAGAAATCGTTAGAAATATAGCAGTAGTCTGTATTACACTGTTTTTATAAAAGTAGTTTGAAAAATAAAACAGTACTTTACAAACAGAAGTTCTTATGTTTATATAGAATTGTATGTTGGAAAAAGCATGGTCTTTGGAGCCACAAAGATCCATGTTTGAATCATAACTCTAGCATTTACTAGCATTATGATCGAGGGCAAATTACCTAACTTTTGTAGGTTTAAGTTTCTTTGTCTTCATTAAAGAGGATAATAAAAATACTCATTACCTAAAAAAAAAAAAAAAGAAAAAAAAGAAAACGCAGTAGCCAATTTTAGTCAATATACTTTGAGGTTGCATCTTTTTACATAAAGCATAGGAGTTTTTATGCACAATATCTGCTGCATCCAACGGAAGCTATCTGCATGAATTCTTTATTTCTTAAAGTCTGGTGGTGGATCTTAATGACATGAAGGCACTAACTGCTTTGGAGAAAAAGCAGTCTACATTTACGGTTACCATGAACAGTTACTTTTAACATTAAGAGAACATTTCCTCTTATCTTTTTACCTTCTCGTTCCTTCTGAATGTGTATTAGAAGAGAATTTACATTACTATCTGTCATGTAGACCTCTCCATTCAGTGCAAGGCAGAACCCTTAGCATATATTGACCAAACTCCCAGGGACAGTGTTCCATAGAAGATGGGCCTACTACTACCTTTTCAACCAACACATCTGACATTTACTTAATGCCTAGTCTAGACCAGATACTTTAGTATGCAATAAACATGCAGAGTGAAATGTGGTCAGACCCTTGCCATCATAAGACTCTCAATTTGAGGGGAGAGACAACCTTACCAAACAAGTTAATATACTGGAATGTAGAAGCTCATATAAGCTCATTGTTCCTTGGGATGTCAGGGGAGTATTATAAGGAGGTTGTATTTTAGCTGTATCTTAAAGGATATGTAAGAAATTGCCACACTGAGGAAAGTTAGAAAAGGAGAGGAAGAAAGTCAAATCAGGAGGATCATATTGTACAAGGGTACCTGCATACAACAATTAGTCCTAGAGATTCCTGCTATCCTTATATTGCAGATGTGATATGTGCAGACTGGAAAGGAGACATGACCATGACCTGACGCATCTCACAGAGTGAAAAATGTCACTCTCAATTAAGTGCAATTGCCAGTTTGAACTGCCATCCATTATGAAAATAGAAAATGTTATGACATTACGAATTTCTGGAACACTCCATCCCCAACCTCATTTCCTTTTAGTTTCATGAATCCTTGCATTTTTAATACAAATTGGATGAACAGTCCCATACTCTGATGCACCAATATATTTAACATCATGGAGCAGTAGGAAACACTCAGACACACAGGGAAGTAAGTGTTCTCTCCTTACCATTTCCTCAAATGTGTGCCCTTCATTCTCAGAGCCCTCTAGCAAACTAACTTCTTAACATTACCCACCTAATTTTAATATCTACTCATTTAGTACATTTAGCTGCCTTTAAAAATTTGTAATATTTAAAACATAGCAAGAGAGATAGCAGGCAAAACTATGCTAGTAGGAAATACAACAGATATGTACAACTATTGCCATTTATTTTACTATAATAATGAAACACAACATTAAAATCAACAAAGTAATATAAATCAGGATGGGGGCAGGATGGCCAACTGGAGATATTGTTCACCAGGTTGCCTCAAATAGAAGAAGAAGTTTCAGGTGAGAAAGCACAGCCCAGGTGAAATACTCAGGGAAAGGAGCCAGAACCTATCCTTACCAAAGATCCCATGGGAATAAGTGGCAAAGCAGAAAAAGATGAGGTAAAATTTTGGTGGAGATCAACCCCCAAGGAATACAGAGCCTGGCAGAAAGGGTAGGCAGTAGTGTTTACTTTTCCTCTCCTTGCACCTATGGCAGTCTGCTAGCTCCCAACCTGTCAGAGAGCCCTTCTGCCCTGACAAATCTAGGTGACCTGAGAGCTTCTTGGGAACAGAACACCAGGCTGCAGGCCTGTGTAGGGTCACTTGCCTTCACATTGACCCAAGCTGAGGTGGTGGCTGCCATATTGCTTGTGCATGTGCCAGGTGTCTCTATCCAGCTAGGGAAGGCAGTTTCCCCATCACTGGATCCTAAATGAAAATTCCCCAGCACTCACTTGGACCATGACAACCACAATGGAATGGGGAGACACAGGAGACTAGCAGCATTCCTAGAGTTCTGGCCCATGCAGGTGGGCTGTCCCAAGGGGACTGGGAAGGGAAGTGAATGCTTTTTAGGACAGAGGAAGGCAGAATGCACACTCTCCTGCACCAGAGAGCCCCTGGCTCCTGATCCAAATTTGTCTGCACCCCTCTGAGTGCAGACACTCCACATCATTAGGGCTCGTCTCCTCCTTTGCCCATCCTCTGCCCACTCACACACAGGCAGACACAAATGAAAGGCTGTTTCTGCTCCAGACTGGTGAGTTTTCGGCAGGGTATTTTCACACCAGGGCACTTGGGAGTGATTGCCCCTCCTCTGACAGAGTGAGTGTCACGCTCAGGCTGGCTGATTCTGCTCAAGACCAGGAGGGCTCCATAGGGGACAATTAAGCCAGGGCACTTGGGAGCAGCTGCCCTAAATCAGACAGAGTACCTATCTCACCCAGGCTTCCATGGAGGTTGGGGCTCACTCTCTTCCCTCTAGAAACAAACAGCAAGCACTTTAGTGTGCCCCAAAGACAAAAGCTACTGCCTTCCCTGAAGTGGGGTGAGGCTAGGAGTCCTCTTCCTGAACTGAAAGCTGCCTATCACTTCTGAGAGGAGACTACCCTCCCTAGAGGCAACTCACCGACACAATCACACCTCCTCCACTGGAGAATTTCAGCCACAGCCCTCACCAAGTCTAGTAGCCTCACACACAGCAGGTTGAGCTACCTGCACCACCTCTGCTGCAGCTAAGCCAGGGTGGGAGGTCGGAATCTGGGTGCATTTGTTCCCCTGAAGGACAGAGGCAGTTGTCATTGCTGAGACAGAGGTGTGAGCAGCTTGTATGTCCCGCAGCTGGTCACCTCTGCTAATATCTTCAAGAGAGGCCTCCCCTTCCTATCACAAGCTCACAGTGCATCCACCCTTCTCATGTCTAAGCCTTGTTCTGGAGCAGGAGAGCACACCACCCCTCATGATCAGATTCAGCACCTGAGCCCAGGGAGGCTTGAGGGCAAGTTTGCCATCCCAGTCTCAGTCTGGTTTCCCCAGGATTCAAGCCTGCCATCCATGCCTGGGAACTGGGGATTATCTGACCTAGTCTACCACCGCTGGCACCTGAACACTCTTCCAGGGGTCTCAGGTCCGACCAACCCAAATTGCCATGTACCTTCTCAGATCACAGTGGAATAAAACTAGAAATCATTTCCAAGAGGAACTCTCAAAACCACACAAATATATGGAAATTAAACAACCTGTTGCTGAACAATCCTTGGGTCAATGATGAAATTAAAAAGGAAATAATTTTTGTCAAAGTGAATGACAAAAGCAACACAAGCTACTAATATATCTGGGATACAGCAAAAGCAGTGCAAAGAGAGAAATTCATGCTACTAAATGCCTATATCAATAAAACAGAAAGATACATATTAACAACCTAATGTCACATCTCAGGGAACTATTAATAGAAAAAATATAACAAACCAAACCCAAAGCTAGCAAAAGGAAAGGAATAGTGACTATCAGACCAGAACTAAACAAAATGGAAACCAAAACAAAACAAAAAAAAAAAATGCAAAGGATCAACAAAATGAAAAGTTTGCTCTTCAAAAAGATAAACCAAATCAATAGACCATTAGCTAGCTTAACCAGGAATAGAAGAGAAAATATTCAAATAAACTCAATCAGAAATGAAAAAGGAGACATTATAAAAGATAGTACAAAAATACAAAATATCATTGGAGACTACTATGAAAACTTCTATGCATACAACCTAGAACATCTAAAGGAAATGGACAAACTTTTATAAATACACAACCCCTTAAACTTGAATCAAGAACAAATAGAAATCCTGAACATACCAATAATGAGAAGTGAGATTGAAATGGTAATAAAAATTTCTTTTCAATTAAAAATAAAAAAAGACCATGACCATGCAGATACACAGCTAAATCCCACCAGACCTACAAGGAACAGGCAAAACTATTCCATAATATCAAGAAGAAGGGAATGTTTCCTAAATCATTCTATGAAGCCAGTATCACCATCATACCAAAACCAGGAAAAGATGCACACAAAAGGAAACTATATAACAACATCCATCATAAATATAAAAACAAAAATCCTCAATGAAATAATAAGAAACCTAATCCAAAATCATATCAAAAAGAAAATTCACCATAATCAAGTGAGTTTCATTCCAGTGATGTAAAGATGGTTCAACACATTCAAATCAATAAATGTGATTCACCTCAAGAATATAATAAAAAAATAATGTGATCATCTCAATAGATGCAGAAAAAGCAGTCAATAAAACCCAGCACCTCTTTGTGTTAAAAACCCTGAAATATCTTGCCATGGAAGGAACATGCCTCCAAATAATAAAAGTCAAATATGACAAGTCCATGGCCAACATCATACCAAATGGGGAAAAGTAGAAAGCTTTTCTTCTAAGAGCCAGAAAAAGACAAGGGCGCCCACTGTCACCAC
Organism: Indri indri; assembly: GCA_004363605.1. Lineage (NCBI taxonomy): Eukaryota > Metazoa > Chordata > Mammalia > Primates > Indriidae > Indri > Indri indri. The sequence goes on from RJWJ010003389.1 coordinate 29,013, forward strand.
TTCTATTCAACATAGGATTAGAAGTCCTAGCCAGAGCAATCAGGCAAGAAAAAGAAATGAAGGGCATCCAAACTGGGAAAGAGAAGGTCAAACTATCCTTTTTTTGCTGATGATGTGATCTTATATCTAGAAAACCCTATAAGACTCCACCAAAAGACTCCTATAATTAAGATATAAATTCAGCAAAGTCTCAGGTTCCAAAATCAAAGTACTCAAATGAGTAACATTTCTATATACTGATAACCGTCAAGCTGAGAATCAAATAAAGGACTCAAAACCATTTACGGTAGCTACAAAGAAAATAAAATACTGAGGAATGTACTTCACCAAGGTGGTGAAAAGTATCTACAAAGAAAACTACAAAACACTGATGAAAGTAATCATAGATTACACAAAGAAATGGAAAAAGATCCCATGTCTATGGATTGGTAGAATCCCCATTGTCAAAACGTCCCTGCTGCTCCAAGTGATTTACAGATTTAACATAATTCCCACCAAAATACCAACATTTTATTTCACAGACCCAGAAAAAATAATCCTAAGCTTCATCTGTAACCAAAAAAGAAAAAAAATAGACAAAGCAATATTAAGCAAAAAGAACAAATCTGGGGGCATCGCATTAACTGATTTCAAATTATACTACAAGGCAATAGTAACCAAAACAGCATGGCACTGGTATAAAAGTAGAGGCAGACCAATGAAACAGAATAGGGAACCCAGAAATAAAAACATATAGCTACAAGCAACTGATCTTTAAAAAAGCAGGAAAAAAAACCAAACAAACAAACATACACCTGGGAGAAACACACTATTCAATAAATTGTGCTGCGAAAATTGGATAGTCACACGCAGAAGAATGAAGCGGGACCCCTATATCTCTTCCCATATACGAAAACTGGTTCAAAATGGATTGAAGACTTAAATGTAAGGCATGAAACCATAAAAATTCTAGAATAAAATGTAGGGAAAAAGCTCTTCTAGACATAGGCCTAGGCAAAGAATTTATGACTAGGACCACAAAGGAAAATACAGCAACAAGAAAAATAAACAAATGGTACTTAATTAAATTAAAAAAAGCTTCTGCACAGGAAAGCAAATAATCAACACAGTAAACAGACAACCTAGAGAATGAGAGAAAATATTTGCAAACTATACATCTGACAAAGTACTAATATACAGAATCTATTAATACAAGGAACTCAAACAAACTAGCAAGAAAAAAACAGACAACTCCACCAAAAATGGGCAAAAGACATGAACAAAATTTTTTTCAGAAGAACATAGACATATGAAAAATGTTCACTATCACTTATTATCATGGAAATGCAAATAAAACAACAATGAGATGCCACGTTACCCCTGTCTGAATGACCATTATTAAAAAGTTGAGAATAAACATATGCTGATATGGATGCAGAGAAAGAGGAACATTTCCTGTTGGTGGGACTGCAAACTAGTACAACCCCTATGGAAAACAGTGTGGAGATTCCTCAAAGAGCTAAAAGTAGAACTATCATTTGATACAGCAATTCCACTACTGGGTATCTCCCCAAAGACAAAGAAATCAAAGAAATCATTTTATCAAAAGACACCTGCAAATGTACATTGCCACAAAATTCACAATTGAAAAGGAATCAACCTCGGTGCCCATCAGTTCAAGAAAGGATAAAGAAAATGTTATACACACACACACACACACACACACACACACACACACACACACACCATGGAGTACTACTTAGCCATTAAAATGAATGAAATAATGTGTTTTGCAGCAACTTGGGTGGAACTGCAGTCTATTATCCTAAGTGAAGTATCTCAGGAATGTGAAAATAAACACCAGGTGTCCTCACTAATAGGTGGGAGCTAAATGATGGGTACACGTGTGCACAAAGAGACATAAAGGACATTGGAGATTAAGAAGGGGGGGAACATGGCAAGAAGGTGAGAGTTAAATCTTACCTATTGGGTGGAATGAACACCATCCAGGTGGTGGGCACAGTGAAAGCCCTGACTTAGGCATTACACAGTGTATCCATGTAATAAAACCATTTGTACCACCTTAATGTTTTAAAATAAAGAAAAATTATAAGATATAAATATTTTCAAAGAAAAATATGGGGAAATATATCATGCAACTCATAACATTAAGAGAATAGGAGTGACTTTACAAATTTCTAACAAAATAAATTTTCAAAAGTTATTACAAGCATAATGGGGTATTTTATGATCACAAAAGAGCTGATTATTCAGAAATATATAACAACTACAAAAATATACATGTGCAAATTTAAAAAGCAAAAGCCTTCATGATTGAGGGGAGAGTGGAGAAATGAACAGTGTTAAAGATTTCAATTCTCCACTTTAAGTAATGGATAAAACTACTAACAGGAGATACATAAATAAATAAATTCGAGTAATGCTACAACCAACTAGATATGTTAAACATCTATAGAACACTACGTCAAACAATAGCAGAATATTCTTAACAAGCACACATGGAAAATTCTCTATGATAGAACATATACTAAAATATATAACAAGCTTCCATACATTCAAAAAGTTTTAAGTTGTACTCAGTATTTCCTCTGAATACTTTGGAGTGAAATTAGAAATTAGTAACAAAAAATAAATTTTGGTGATTATCGTATGTAGAAATTAGACAGCACATTCCTAAATAACCATTGGTCAAAGAAGATATCAAAATGGAAATTAGTGAATTCTTTCAGATGAAAGTAAATGAAGACACAATATAACTAAACTTATTGGATCTATCTAAAAACAGTGCTTAGAGGGAAATTTATAGCTGTAAATACCTACATTGAAAAAGAAGAAAGATCTCAAAAATATAACATAAGAGATTTACTTCAAGAGACAAGTAAATGAATCACTGAAATTAAATAAAGAATAGAAACACAATGGAGAAAAATCAACAAAGCTAAAAGCTGTTTCTTTGAAAAAAAACAACAAAATTGATAAAAACCTTATTGATAAAAACCTTTCGTTAAACTGACCCAAAATAAGGAAGAATAGATATGTAAATGTCACACATTTTTATCTATGTGAGATAGCATTATACGTTTTTTATTTTTTATTTTTCTTTATTTTTAAAGTCTTTTACATTGCTTATATATTACTTATCTAATCAGAAAAACAACTATGATAAAAATGTCAATGAAGAAGTTAGCCATAAATAAAAAGGGAGGTTGTTGTCACAATGAATATCTATTTTTCCTTTATTTGACAAATAAAAATGAAACAGCTAGTCTGAAATGAGCCCTGTGTTAGCTATGGAAAAACAAAAATAAAAATAGGAACAAGAATGTGACTTCAGCCCCTGAGCAAACAATATGGCTATTCTTTCAATGCTATTGGGAATGTGAGGGCAATATCAAAAGCCACAACTACTAGCTCCTATAATAAGACATTCTTCCTTTCAAATGTTCACCTTACTTGAATGTTATGATTCAAAAACCAAAGGGCAAGGGGGCAGACAGGGTGGAAGTGTTCTGAAAGCATTCACAGAGAAAGTCATATTTGAGCTTGGTCTTCTACGAAGAGTAGGAGTTCACTACTGGCAGAAGAAATAGCACACAGAAGACATACAAAAGCATAAGAAAACAGAGATGATTACTTACTTATGCAGTTGGAAGATGGTATACAAAAGTAAATGGAGATAGCAAGAAAAGAAGCCAGAGGGTAGGCTCAGGCCACTTGCTATGGACTGCAACTTTTATTCTGAAACATATTGACAATCATTTGTTTTAAAAGGGGCTGTGACACAATATGAATTGCATTTTACAGAGCTATTTTCATGGCTACCTACTATTGGAAAGAATCAGTATTGTTATGCTTTTTTCTTTCTTACTTATGATTTTTTTAAAGCCAATAAAAACAAAACTGTGACAATGACCTCCATTCCATGTGTTGTATTTCTCAAAGAAACTTCTTGTAAATTAGCATGTTAAATCATCAAGAATACGACTAAAGTGACATTACAAATTAGGATTACCATGTGCTACAAGGAAAGGAAATAACTTACAAATTGTTTAAGAGTCTTGACAGAGAGGAAATAGTTTCAGACATCACACAGGCTTGAGAAAATCACACTATGGTCCTTTCCTGTTTTTTAACCATTGCTGTGTTGTCTCCCTGCATATTACCATGATACAGAAAAAGTTGAATGATTTGTTTGAACACTTGTGATAACGTGAATTATAGTTTAGTTTAACAGTGATAACAGTTCAAAGCTATTGAAAAGTAACAATAAGAGAAGTGAGCATTACTTGGAATAATAATAATAATCATAAGAACTCTCATTGTTAATAATTAACAAATACAAAGCTATAGGAGTCAATGTTAGTAATTGGTACATAGAGTAAAGCAAGACAATATACTGCCTTCTAGAGGTTCACAGTCCGATAAAGTTTTCTGCTATGATCCCTAGGTTCTTTCTTGGTGACAAAATGCCTCTTGCTTTCCAAAAGACTGCTGGAACATTCTTTATAACTGCTGCCCTGTGTCCTGTGCCCTCCTCCCCAGGCCCTGAAATATGGCTTTGAGGATGCTGGCTTGTACTGAGGTATTTGAGCAAAGAGTAAAGGTCTAAAATCAGGACTGTGCCTTCCCATAGCCAAGCAAAGCCTCTAGTTGAGCTTGCCTCTAACGAAAGGCTTTCACCCTGAACATCTTTCAGCAATTAGGCTGAGTGGCAGCGAGAAAAGCAGATTAGGAAGAAGGAAAAGTCATAGCAGCAAATCATCCGAAGGGCGGTATGGAAGGATCTGGAGCTGAAATTTCAGTCTGCCAAGGATTCCGTGCTTGAGAAATTGGCTTCTGGTAGAAAAGGGGAGGAGGTGGAGGGAGACAGGTGGTGAAATGATACTTGAATCCTTTATGACATCATTTTCTCATTGTTCCTTTATATCATGGGAGCTTAGAAATGATTGTATTGAGGTTCTGAGAAATATAAAACAACAGCAGGGATTTTGCAAGGTCTTGACTGGGCTTTTGTAAATCCTAGAGTCATGGTATCATACCACTAAAAGCAAATTCACCAGTTTTTAGTAAAACAGACTCCATGCTACTCTTTAGTATAAATATTGAAAATATGTAACGGTTTTCTAGGTGACTATGGAACTCTGTAAAGTGAGACAACTTCAACATTGCTGATGGGGATGGAAACTCGCAAAGGTAAGTCCCCTCCATGGATTTAAACAATTAATAATGAAATATAGTTCATGTAACATAAAATTCACCATTTTAAAGTTCACAATTCAGTGATTTTCAGTATATTCACAGATTGTATTAAGGTCATTAAATATGAAATATCCGATTTCAAATCAAAAATTTAGTTTATTATATCTCAAACAAGAAGCAGTGCAATTAATCAAAGTATGTGCCTAAACGATCAACACAGCTTTGCCATCTTAACTGTAGCTTGTTTATACCAGCAGCAAAGAAGCCTGGAGAGTGAGTGGTGATGAAATCATGAAAGGCGTTTTCCAAAGCTTGTTGAAAATTGAATATTTTTCCTTGCAAGAAGCGATCCAAAGCCTGGAAGAAGTGGTAGTCAGTTGGTGCAAGGTCTGATGAATATGGTGGATGACAGAAAGTTTCCAAGTCCAGCTGCTGTAGTTTGAGCAGCATTGTTTTTTGTGACATGTGGTCTTTCAAGAGGATTGGCCCTGTCTCTATTGACCAATCTTGGCTGCTTAATCACAGGCATCCTCATCATTTCATCCAATTGGTTGCAGTAGACATCCACTAAAATGGATTGACCAGGTTTAATGAAGCTATAGTGGATAATACCAGCACTATACCATCAAACAGACACCATTAGCTTTTTTCGATGACTATTAAGTTTTGGACTCTGTTTCAGCACTTCATCTTCATCCAAACATTGTGATGAATGCTTGCAATTGTTAAAAAGAATTCATTTTTCATCACACATAACAATACAGTGTAGAAATGGTTCACCTTTACATCATGACAGCAAAGAAAAGGCAAGCTTCAAGATGATTTCTCTGCTGATACTCATTTAACTCATGCGGAACCCATCTATCCAGCTTCTTTACCTTGCCCATTTGTTTCAAATGGTACAAAATTGTTGGAATAGTAATGCCAATCTTTGCTGCTAATTCACATGTAGATTAAGATGGATCCACTTCCACTATAGCTTTCAGCTCACCATTATTCACCTTGGTCTCAGGTCCTCCACATCACTCATTTTCAAGATTAAAATCACCAGAATGGAAGTTCTCAAATCATCAACTTACTGTGCATTCATTAGCCACATCCTTCCCAAATACTTTCTTGATATTTCTAACTGTCTGTGCTGCATTGATTCCATTATGTAACTCAAATTAAAAAAATAACATGAATTTTTTACTTATCCATGGCCTCACAAAAATTGCTCTAAATTTTTTTTTGGAAAGATAATCACAAGCCAAAATGTGTGTTTGAAAGAATGAAGATGTACCTTCACAATAAAAAAACAAGAAATGTCAAAGGTATCAATTGTCAAACTTAGTACTTAAGGAAATCAGACATTCCATACTTAATAGCCAAATACACTATTACTCATGTACAACTTATCATTATGTATTTTCAGAACATTTTCATCATGCCAAAAAGAAACCGTGTACACTCATTCATGGATTGTCAGGTATAGCAGTAACTCTTAAGTAACAAAGACATAAAAGAGATGGGTAGTCCATAATACTGTAAATCTCAGAAATTTTTCCCCAAACCACCTTCCTACTTATTCTTGAATTGATTGGTTCCATTTGTATTTGCATACATCGAATCATTCTTCAAAGACTTATCGAGTGCTCACTATTTTCCAAGCACTGTGCTAGGTTTTGAGTATATAACAGTAAGCCAAACTTCCATAATTTCCAGACTACTGAATCCTACTATCTAGTGAAAGAAAACTACATTAATCATATTTATAAAGGTACATAAAATTATGGTAATTCATAGGGAAAATAAAATATTGAAGAAGCATTGAATAGCTTAGAACTGGGAGTCAGGGGAAGGTTTCTCTAGAGTTAGCGGCATTTAAGCTGACATATAAATGAAAAGTAGGAACTAGCCAGACGAAGAGTTGGCCCTGAGGCAGAAAACAGTTTGGTGTATTTAAGCAACGTCAATAATAGTAATAATAATGATAACCTAAATTTATTTGCTTCTTAAATGTGCAACATATTCTAATTCACTTATTCCTGTTACTTGACATCAGCTTCTGTAGTCCATTGCTTGTTTGACCATTAGATGGTATGTTCTGGATTAATGAATTTAATTTTATGCCAGATAAGGTGTCTTGGAAAAATATTCATAAGCATCTTTTAGTTCAAAAAGAATAGTGCTCGAAAATAGTGATTCTTCCTAACCTGCTACTCAAGGTGTGGTGGCACATTTAAAACCTCTAGGTCTTTTCTGCCTTAAGAACAATTTAAGATGTCATCAACAATTAATTTCCTGAGGAATTCAAAAGATTTTAATTTTCTTCCTTTCCATAATTTTGGATCTCAATTTTGCATTGAAAGGCACTTAAATGTGATTCTACAAGTATCCAACATTTGAAAACCTATTCTCAGAAGAATGAGTTAGAATAACATGAAACATTCATTCATTCACTCAGTGAAATGAGTAAAAATGGGAAACACATACACTCACATGTATCCATGGATACACGTACACAAAAACACATGTAAAACAACCCAAATCTCCCAGCACCTTGATTTTGGACTTCCCAAACTTCAGAACTGTGAGAAATCAGTTTCTGTTGCTTGTAAATTACCCAGTTTAAGGTATTTCTGCTATAGAAGCCCAAATAGACTAATACAAAAGGCTTCCTGATCTCATAGTCTAAATAAAGTCTCCCTGAATCATAATTCTACAGATGCCCCAAATTCCCCTGTCATGAGATTCATCACACTGTATTTCAAGTGCTTCTTCAATGTCTGTCTTCCCTGTCAGGCTGTAAGTGACTTGAAGTAATGAGTGAATAAATGGTAAGAAATTAAAGGGAAGAAAATGAAATCCTAATTCTGATGGTCATGGCTTCTGGAAGTGATTTCTAAAATTTTTCCCTTAGTATAATGACACTTTTTAATTTTTCAACTTCAAAAGCATCTGACCTACTTACTAATTTGTTTTTGAAACAGTTCATGACACACTGTAGGATGACTGGAGACCTGTTCATTCCAGTGTCAATTCAGTATACATCTCTTCTGTGCCAGGAATGCTGCTACCATGATGCTGAACAAGATAATGGGATAGTACATATAATGTAACCAGACAAGCTTTATGACCAGAGAAGTAAAATGTGCTATCAGAGCTCACAGAAGGGACATCTAAAGGAAAATCTAATGTGTGCTCAGCTAACTGAAGGTAGTTTATTATATATATATATATATATATATATATATATATATATACACACACACACACGCACATATGTGTGTGTGTGTGTGTGTGTGTGTATATATACACACACACCTGTGCATAATAACAGGAAACCAGAAATTAGAATAATTAGCCTAGCGTGCTATCAGCTAACCAAATTTCTAATCTGGCCCTGAAAGAACTTAGAAAAGCCCTGTTATTGAAAGAAAAATCTCTCTGGTAATTCTGTAGAAAAAAAAAATTCATTCTCAGATGGACTGTTATTGGTGCATAGGGATGCTACTGATCTGTGTACATTGATTTTTCAGCCTGAGACTTTGCTAAATTTATTTATCAATTCCAGGAGTCTCTTGATGGAATCTCTGTGGTTTTCTAGATGTAAGATCATATCATCAGTAAAGATCAATAGTTTGAAGTCCTCTTTCCCCATTTGGATAAGCTTAAATCCCTTCTCTTGCCTGATTGTTCTGTCTAGGACTTCCAGCACTACGTTGAATAGAAGTGGTGACGGTGGACATCATTGTCTTGTTCCAGCTCTTACTGGAAATGCTTTCAACTTTCCCATTCAGGATGTTGTTGGCTGTGGGTTTGTTATACATGGCTTTTAAAATTTGGAGGTAGGTCCCATCTATGCCTATTTTGTTAAGAGTTTTTATCATAACAGGGTGCTGAATTTTGTCAAATGCTTTTTCTGCATCTATTGAGATTATCATATATTCTTTATTATTGCTTCCGTTTATGTGCTGAATCACATTAATGGATTTACATATGTCAAATCATCATTGCATCGCTGGGATAACTTTCACAATAGCTACAAAGAAAATAAAATACCTAGAAATATATTTAACCAAGGATATGAAAGATCTCTATGAAGAGAGCTACAAATCACTGAGAAGGAAACTGCAGAAGATGTAAACAATGGAAAAACATATCATGCTTATGAATCAGCAGAAACAACATTGTTAAGATGTCCATTATACCCAAAGTGATTTACAGATTCAATGCAAGCCCCGTCAAAATACCAATGTCATTTTTCACAGATCTGGAAAAAATAATGCTATTCTTCATTTGGAACCAGAAAAGAAGCCCGAATAGCCAATGCAACATTGAACAAAAGAAACGAATGTGGAGGCATCACTTTACCAGACTTTAAGCTATACTACATGGCTATAGCAACCAAAACAGCATGGTACTGGCACAAAAGTAGAGACACAGACCAACAGAAAATAAGAGAGAACCCAGATATAAAACCATCCACATTTTGCCATCTGTCCTTTGACAAAGGAGACAACACACACACTGGGGAAAAGAATCCCCATTCAATGAATGGTGCTGGGAAAATTGGATAGCCACATGTAGAAGATGGAAACAAGATACATATCCCTCACCACTCACAAAAATTAATTCAAGATTGATAGCAGACTTATATCTAAGACATGAAACTATAATAATTCTAGAAAGATATTGAAAAAACTCATCTAGATATCAGCCTAGGCAAAGAATATGTGAAGAAGACCCTAGGGAAAATCACAGCAATTACAAAAATAAATAAATGGGACCTGATCAAATTAAAAAGCTTTTGAACAGCCAAGGAAACCGTAAACAGAGAAAATAGACAACCTACAAAATGGGAGAAAATATTTGCATGCTATACATCTGATAAAGGGGTAATAACAAGAATCTACAAAGAACCCGAGCAAATCAGCAGGAAAAAATTCAAACAACCCCCCATTAAAAGTGGGCAAAATACATGAACAGAAGCTTTTCAAAAGAAGATAGACTAATAGCCAAGAAACATATGAAAAAATGCTCAGAGTCACTAATCATCATAGAAATGCAAATCAAAACCACAATGAGATATCACCTCACACCAGTGAGAATGGCTTTTATCAAAAAGTCCCAAAACAACAAATGTTGGCATGGGTGTGGACAGATAGGAACATTCATACACTGCTGGTGGGACAACATCTAGTATAACCTCTATGGAAAGTAGTATGGAGATATCTCAAAGAACTAAAAGTAGCCCTACCATTTGAACCAGCAATCCCCCTACTGGGTATTTACCCAAAAGGGAAAAAAAGTCATTTTATCAAAAATACAGGTGCACAAGAATGTTTATTTCAGCACAATTCATAAGCGCAAAGATGTGGGATCAACCCAAGTGACCATGGATTCATGATTGGATTAATAAAATGTGTACCATGGAGCAGTAGTCAGCTCTAAAAAATAAATTAATATGTTTTGCAACAATCTGGGTGGAACTGGAGACCTTCCTCCTAAGTGAAGTATCACAAGAATAGAAAAACAAACACCACATGTATTCACTCTTAAATTGGAACTATCCTGTCAGCACTCATGTGCACAGATGAAAGTAAATCTAAAGAGAAATCATGCAGATGAGATTGGAGGAGTGGATGGGTGAAATCATACCTAATGGGTAAAATGTACACTCTCTGGGTAATGGGCACACTTATAACTTTGACTCAAGGAGTACAAAAGCAATCTATGTAACCAAAACATTTTTTACCCCCATGATATTCTGAAATAAAAAATTTTAAAAATGAAATAAAATTTCAAAAAAAATATTATGCATAGAAAATAAGTTTCTGGACTGTGTTATATAACCTGCCCTTTTCACAATATTCTATAATTAGAAAATCTTTCCATGTTATTACTTGTCTTCTATATGATTTTATGACTTTATCATTATAGTCTTTAATAAGGATGTGTCATAATTTGTTTATTACTAATCCTCTACTGTGATGCATTTAAAAAGTTTGCATTTTGACTATTAAAACATATGCTGAAGTGAAAAAAAATTTAAATATATCTGTACCTTTGCTTCCATTCCTAAAAGTGTTCAGTGCTCATCTGCTGTTTCTCTATAACATGGGAAGAATAATCTCAAAAACCAAACTCTCACCTTTCAAACTTTTTCCGGTTCTTGCAATAGACAACTTTCAGTATGCAATGTGTGTCTATTTTAGGAATTATGTCAAACATCATAGGCTTGGTATTAAACTGGAATTACAAATATGAAAAAAAATAGCCAAGGAAGATTCTGAACTCATTTTAAATTTTGCCTTTTATATAGCACTGTGTGCTTCCATGCTTTCTTGGTCTCTGAACATATTGGCTGCTGGTTGATTCAAAAAGAAGGGATGGTTTTCAAGAGACCATTAAATTGTGATAAATATTCCCAGATTTCTCCCACTCCTATCCTTTCATATGCATTATGATGTACCAAAGCTGTGTGTTTGTGTTTCATGCTTCTAGGAACCAAGCATCAAGTATTTGGTTAACAGTTCATGACATTACCTCCCAGAAATAAAACTTTCGAAACAAACAAACAGAAAAATCGGCGCATCTGAAAAAAAGAGAAATATAGGACTAATTTGTGGCAGAAAATCATTTATATAAATTCATAGTCTTGAAAGAAATTATAGGGTAACTTGTCCCCATGTTAAAATCTTAAAAACCCTAATTTAGTGCAAATTAAATTGTAAATTATAAAATCTTACAATTGGAAATTAGCAAAGCATAACAATATAGAAAACTCATTATGAAAAAGTAATTTTAAAATCCAGCAAATCTCTGCTATGTAAATATCTAGCTTGAATAATGAATACATTTTGAAATGTTGTTTTTGATGCCATATATTTGACCTTTAGGTTTCCAAATATGAATTGTTTATGAAGAAACAAGTGTGTATATATACTTACATATACGTATATATGTATGTGTATATATTTTACTAACATATATTTTACTACTTGTGACAAAATGTTTAGCTATGATTTTCAATTCAAGTAGTTAGATATGGTATGGAAACCAGTTATATATACTTAAGGATAAATTTATGTGTATTACTTCTGCATGTTATTGTTGACAACCATAAATCTTGAGTATTATAGATGCTTTGAGTTTTACAGGGCAGCATATTTAAAAATGGAAGTCTTAATTATCATTTCAGCATTGTATCAGATAATACCACCAAAAGATACAAAATTTGAGAATCTTTGGGGTATCAATGCTCATACTCATTCTAATGGTTTGAAATAAAATCTAATGGCATTCAATTTCAGGACATGAGGTAAGCAGCCTTGAAGGGTGAAAAGGACAGGGTTAACTACATTGAGCCAACCCTGCTATGTCAGCCACTGAACATTAATGGAGTTCTGTCTGAGGGACAGATTGGTCTTTGAATGTTTTTTGAATTATTCATTTGTATTCATTGAAAACATGCATTTCTGGCACCTTCGTCAGCGACATGTTTGTATATGATCTGCCATAAGTGTTTAGTAATATAGTGCTTGCTTGGCAGAGAAAGGTGATACAAATATCTAAAAGTCAACTGAATAGGTACAGACATCATACATCTTCCTATTACTTAACAGTATGGAATTATCATTTTGTATGGCAAACTTATTCTTTCCCTTCTTATTAACAAGCCAGAATTCTATAATGGGAAAACAATCACAGGCCTTAGAGTAGACAACATCTGGGTTCACATCTCAGCTCTACCAGAAGAAGCTATGCTCAATTTCACCTACTGTAAAATGGGTATAATATTAACTACAGAGATCAATTGTGTCAGAAAACTCTGACTTTTTAAAAACAGCTTTATTGAAGTATAATTGATATATGAAAAAAACACACATATTTAATGTATATAATTTTATGAGTTTGGAGGAAACTTTGACTCTTAAACTGGTTTAACCATAAAAAAATTCTGAGGTATGACAGCATCCAAGTAAGGTATGCCAGGGTTAGTTCCACTTCTTTGCAATTCTCAGTCCTCTTCCATAAGATGGCTTTGTTTCCCTTAGGCTCAGAACAATATGTCTGCTGCATATCAAGGCATCATATCCAGGCAACCCAACATCCAAAGGAAGAAGAAGAAAGACCATCTCTCACAGTGTCTCCTTTACCTGTCCCCAAAGACTTGTTATCCAGTAGACCTTCTTTGAGTTGGCCAGAACTGGGCCAAAATTGGGTCGCACTTCCACTCTTGATGATTATTGGCAATGGAACCGGGACTACTCTGAGAGCCGTAGGCCATCAAGATTTACTCCTAAGCAAACAATGGGATTGACCATATTCTACCATGTTGCATGGGAAGTGGGGTGGGTGGTAGATATCTGAACAAACTGGAGACACTTTTGGCAAGAAAGAAAGAAAAATATTAAAGATGGGTGGGACAGACAATTAATAGAAAGCATCTCATAGGGTATTCTGAATAGCAAATGAAACCATATATTATGTGAAGTCCATCCTTATGTGTCTGACATAAAGTAAGTACTCAATAAATAATAGCTACTTATATTGTCACTGTTGTTAGTATTACTATAAATCCATAAGGTGAACATATAATAGGAGCTATGGTTGGGAGGCAAAAGACATGTACCTTGATTTTACTGATTAGTATCTGTGTGACTTTGATTCTATGCCAGGAATTTGAATACATCTCTAAATGAATAAACAGTAAATATTTTAGGCTTTGTGGGGCACATAGTTCTTTATTGTCACACACTTTGCTTTTTTTCCAACACTTTAACCATATCAAAACCTTTCTCAGCTTCTAGGCAGTACTAAAGTATGCCACAGGTAGGCTTGGTGATACTTACCTTAAATTGAGTTCTCCTTAGCTTCACTGTGCCTCAGTTTTTCCATTTGTAAAATAGAGATACTAGTAACACCTTCTATGGAGTGCTGTAGTGAGGATTAAATAATTTATGTACACAAGGTAGAAATAGGACTGACACATGATAGGTACCAAATAAGTATTAGTGATGGAGGTTGTTGCATGCATCCATCAAGTGACAAACATAGTCAGTCATAAAACACACCCACAATTGCAGGTGAGTATCTGAGGAGCTAATAACAAATTATATGGTATGGGGATATAATAATTGATGCCGAACTGGCTTCAAGTGAAAGATAGCTGGGCACAGAAGAAGAGAGCGAGCTTGAGTCAGGTAGTCCTGGGTTCCAATCCTGAGTCCATCACTTGGTAGTTGTCATCTCAGGAAAGTTGTTTCACCTTTCTGTGTCTCACTTTCCTCATCAACTAACATTAGATACTAATAAGACTTGCCTTATAGGATTGATCCGAACACTAAATAAAGATGCATGTATAGAGACTGGCACATGATAACAGCTCAATAAATGACAGTTGCCATCATTTCTCATTTCCTTTTCAGTTGTATTAAATGCCTCTGAGGCTGTGTTTCCAAAATATCCAGTTTGCTACTTGGGGAAAAACAGAAATTGCTTGATTGTGATTCGTCTATTTTTTTGACTGGTATGCCCAACCCAGTGACTCAGAACAACCAGTGAGTGTAGGTAAATAAGAATTGACTGGTTAAGTAAGCCTAAAATATTAAACTAATAGCCCTGTGTATGCACACAGCTTGATTATAATTTCTTTCAGTTATGTTCAGCCTTTCTTAATATATCTGACAGGAAACTGATTGAATTTTAATTATTCAATTTTAAAGTTTATGCCCAGAGGCTCCTAAGCTTCAATTTAGCTCTGCTACTGAGGTGATTGGGCTTTCCCACTCTGTCCAGTCTAATACTAGATTTCACCTTCTCATCCTAGGTGTCTACTAATACAGATACTAATTTGAGGCAAATCTTGATAAAAGCCACCCAAGTCTGGATAAGAAGTGAATTCAGCATAAAATTTGGGTTTTAACAGAACATAAACTAACATTGCAAGACTTCCTACTATGTACTACACATAGTTTGGGAAACTGAGGCACAGAGAAGCCACGCAACTTGTACAAAGTCATATAACTAATAAATGTATGAAGAAAAACACAAGTCAACTGGTCCTCCCTACTTATTACCCATCCAGTCTTTGTGCTGAGTTCAATGACATATTAAAATGTAGCTTCTCAAATCTTCAAAGAATATTTATGGAACAATCCATTTCTACATCTCTGGTTTTAGTTCTGCATAGTCCTCAAGAAGAAGAAAAGGGAATATTTACCAAATGTGATCGATAAGTTCCTGGAGTGCAAGAACCATGCCTGCCTTGCTCAGTACTGCTTCTCAAATGACTAGAGCAATGTTTGGAATATTTTAGATATTCAATACATATTTCCTGGATGAATGACGATTTGATGTCCTAGAGAAAGAAATATGAGATTTAAACTCCTGACCATGACTCCTTCACAGTGTGGCATCAGAGATTTGAGAGCTCCAGAAGCAACAAATCTGCATATAAGGCCCACTTAATTTCACCTTTGGGAAATAGATTTCTGGAAATCTCAGCTGGATAATGCCCCAAAGAGGGTAAAATTCTCCTATAGTGAATGCTGTGATCTTCCACTCAGATCCCCCTATCAGAAGTGAAGGATTTATTCTTCAAACTGCTGGAAGTGTAGATGGCAGTGTAGCTGTCAATTGTCAGCTCTCAATGGGAATTGCCTCAGCTGAAGAGATCCACCTTGCCCAAAATCACACCCCATTCCTGGGAAAGCCCATATCCAGTGAATAATTACTGCAGCAGTAAAAAAGTCCAGACCCCTTGCCCAAACTCAGAAAACTTTAAGGGGCCATCCCAATTTCAGAACTCACAGTTTGAAGTTGCAAAATATATCTATATCATAGGCATTGGCTGAGGCCTTCGTTGAGACTCCATCACAGAACAACTTTTCTCTATACCCACTTTAGCTTCCTTCCTTTCCCTCAACTGGTATTATTCCCAAAGAGACTCCTTATTAAACATTCTACATTCTAATCTCTGTCTCAGTATTTCCTTTCTAGAGAACCCAGTCTATCTACGACAAATCCCACTATGTCTTCCTTTCTCCTAGCACATTTTCCTTATGTGGGAACTCTCTTGCCTAGCATCCCAAGCCCTCCCCTGTCCAAGATTTGAGGTTTATATTAATATAAGCTTTCCAATCAGGTATTGGATATAGCCAGTAACCCTGGTGCAAAGAGAGAAATGAAGCTTCTACCCTTCCTTGTTAGACTCAAGTGTCGTGAGGTTAATAAATTCCTTCCCCAGACAACTAAAAAATATTTCTCAACCTTCCCCATAAGTTTGGAAGAATGAATACATTCTCCAGAAGAACTAGGGAATGTAGCATTAAGTGGCCAAAGGGACTCAATATCCTTTTGAATTCCCAAGTTTTATTGTAGAAATAATTATAAGTTCATATTGTCATATCGTGCATCAAATTCATAATATGTCATGTTTCTCTTTATTTGAAAGTAATGTCTTCACAATTAAAAAAAACTGAGTAAAATTAATTCTCCAATAAGGTAAATATTGTTATTCCTTTGGCTGTTCACACAATGGGTCATGTATCTGAGTTGAAGTGTAGCCTAGGATCAACATTCCTGGTGGGCTGGTAGAGTCATAATGGGGTATTATAGCATGCACATTCTGACTGGTCAGTTCCTGCATCTTACTGGTTGTTAAGTATTTTGAATATCACTGCTAATATGTGGCTTTCAAGGCAACTGGTTTGTACCACATTTTGTCATATCAATTATTTTTAATTCTTTTCTTCTTAAGAGTTTTATTTATTTTTCTCTTTTTGTGCTTGTTCCATCCCTCCCTTTCTCTCACCTCATCCCTCCACCTCTATCCTCTTTCTATCTCCTCTCCTTATCTTCCTTTTAGACATCTTTCTCTGTCTATATATTTTTCTGACCTTATTATAGGTTAATTTTGAAGCAGGCAGCTTAGGCATGCTGATGTAGGCCTGCTATTTTACATCTTAAATAATGTTCAAACTTGAAATTATGTTAAAGATTTCAAACATTGGTTTTGGTTTTTATTATTTCAAAATTTTACAGGGGTATTCAAACATTGGTTTTGGATAACCTTACTTTACTGAATCTAAAAAGCTTGGTCAGATCAATTAATCTACATGGTTTTATTAATTCTGATTCAATGATACACTTGTGAGATTCCTAGCTAATGAGCTAAAACCCATCAAGCCAAATACTTCTTATATACTGGCTGAGACCAGAGTGCATTCTAGATGAAACATAGTTCAAATTTTTAACAGTGTGATATAAAACTCTGAATAGCTGTCTTTACTAATAGTAACTATAATGACATGATCAACAAAAACAACAATAATAGCTAAGATATATCAAATACTTGTTATATACTTGGCATTATGCTAAAAGATTTTCATATATTAGCCCTCATAACCCTAATGACAACTCAATGAGACAGGTACTAACATTTTGTTTTTTTTCAATACAGATGTGGAATATGAGGCTTGGTAAGGTTATTTGTTTTGTTAAAGGTCATACAGTTATTAAGTAATGAACCAATATTTGAGC
The DNA here is from genome assembly GCA_004363605.1 of Indri indri. Classification (NCBI taxonomy): domain Eukaryota; kingdom Metazoa; phylum Chordata; class Mammalia; order Primates; family Indriidae; genus Indri; species Indri indri. The sequence continues at coordinate 46,743 of RJWJ010003389.1, forward strand.
CCACATAGTCTGTCAACAGAAACATCTCTCTGAAATCTTCCAATTTTGCCTCAGCATCATCTTGGGGAACTGAGTGTCTATGACTATAGGTGAGTTTCAGTACAGTGTTGACAGATTGTGGTGTTCCTTACTGTTGGGTAGGCATGTGCATTGTGTGTGTGTGTGTGTGTGTGTGTGTGTGTGTGTGTGCGTGCACACACACAAGTATAATACAAAGTGATGCATGCGATTATAGAGACCCCCACCTCAAAGAGGGATGTCATGTTCTTGTCAGGTTGTCTTTGTTGTTTCTCCTTGACTCCCATAGTTTCTTCACATTCCTTTAGTAAGAAATTATTGTTATATTCAATCATAGGTTATGCCATCTGTTTTCCCCGCTAGTTCATAAGTTCTTCTCAGGAAGTTACATAGGTCATTTTGGGATTACCAGCTTTTAGCATCCTGCCTGTTCCATATTAGGCATTATATAAATGAAAAACTAGTAGTAACGGCAAAAAGAAGGGAGCTGCTAACTATTGCTAAATGACTTATGGAAAACTTCACAAACAGAGTGGCATTCTAGCTAGGAGTATACTGAGTATATAAGAGCAAGAGTATTACAGGTAAAGGGAACAGATTATATCTGGGACTCAAAGAAAATGTGAAATATTATGAGAGATAGACCGTAGGGTACATGGAAGAAAGTATTATGTGACATGAAGAAAAGTAGAGAGAAGTCTACAACCAGGCTAGAAGAATGATTGGGTCCAGATTGCAAAGGGTACCTAAAATAATGTCAAGAAAAAGGAGTTTGGAGATAGATTTGATGGAGAGATGGAAAGTGTTCTAGAGATTTTTATACAGGGATTGTCAAGACTGATTTTAATTTTAAAAGGATCATTCTGGCTGTTGTATGGAGAAAGAAGGATATCAAGAAGGAAGACAGAAGAAAAATTAGGGGTTATTGCAATAATTCATGGTGAGAGATGATGGCCTTAACTGGGTGGTCATAGCACAAATGGAAAGAAATACATAAATTCAGGATTTAAGACAGACAAAGAGAGGTGAGATTGGCAGAATATCAGAGGGGATGGATTAAATAAGAAGAAAAATTAGAGAAAAGAGTTCAGAATGAAGAATAAAGAAAAATAACATGTTTGGGGATGAGCTAATGCACTTGGTTTGGTGTGTCTCATACATAATTTTTACATATGCACATTTTTTTCCAAAATTTGAAATGCAAATATTAAATTTCCTATAAAAGAGAAGCGATATTACATATGGCCACCAAAGCTTTCAAACTGCTCATTTGAGTTTCAGCTCTCGTTCATAGAAATGAAATATGTTTCAATCTATTCAGTATTTTTAATTATACCTGAACAAAATCATCTACCTTGATTATTTTACTACCTCGAAAATGGTCTCATAATTCTTCTCATACTATTTCACAGAAGTTTATCTGATGTTATAGATTCTTATATCTTGAACACATATTTTCCCAATTCCATATGTTTAATATATTATTGCCAGTATGCTGTATTATATAAAGCCAACTTGCAATCATAGATACTTGCAAACTGGATAAATAATAAAGCTTAATTCTTTTTCCTTTGCAATTGTTCTTTCTTCCAAGGCTTAGTTTAGCCTTTTTGTCTTATTTAATATTACTTTAAACTAGGCTTTGTCACAAACTTAAATGCCTCAATGTCCAGGCAGTTATGCTAAATAAGCAAGGCAGGCCAGTTATAAGACAATACAGAATAGTAGAGCCTATAATGAAAGGGGAGGTAAGCCTTATTTAGTATCATTTACAAAAAGAAAGAAAACAAGGAACACTGAAATACTGTTTAAGCAGAATCAAAATACATTTACTAGCAAACTCCTTGATTTTCAGACTGCAATTTAAAGATAATATGGGATAGGGATTTCCATGGCTGGGATAGTATCTCTGCTACAACCAGAGACTATCCTATCTTGGCAAGAGGAGATTAGGTACAAAAAAATCCTAGGTATGAAAAATGACAGGCCAATCGGAAGAAACAGAAGCTGGATTTCAATGTGTCTGGGTGAAGCTAGGACCAGAACTGGGATGAATTTGGCTCCAGGGCTAGTTACTGATACAACTAAAGCATCCAAATCATGATATTCAAGGGGCACAATTAACCCAGTCCAGAGTGATCAGTGTTGACAGTCAATAAAATCTGATATGATGGATGGGACATGGCAGTAGGCATTTTCAGACATAATATTGCTAAAATCAGACCAGTTACAGCAACATGCATGTTGGGGGAGAAGGGTGTCCATCTGGCTGAGAACTATGCATAAGGGAAACTAGATTAAACTCTTCAGAGAAGTTGGTTAGCATGAGATCATGAGATATTAGAGCAGCAGAATTTTGAGGAAGTATGCTGGGGTTTTGAACTTCTAGGGGTTCAGAGTACAAATCAAGAAAACAAACCAAAAATCACACTGTGATATGCGCTGGGTATAAATGAAGGAAAACAGGGAATGACTGAAGCGGTGGATATTTAGTGTGCCCAAGACACACCTCGAGGCACATGAGGTATCAAGCTTAAGACAGCAACATTAACTCTAGATTCCAACCAATTGTAGAGGTGGAAGTCCTGACATTCAACCAGGTGAGTTTACTATGAACTCATAAAATGAGCAGGGCTAAACCTACATGGTGGAAGTATAATGAGAGCAACAAAGTGGGGCTAGTGCTGAGGCTGGGAAAGTTAGGGAAAGACAAGCCTATAGTTTCTTTGAACTTGTCCCTGCTTTTCATCTTGGTGAAAATGTTATCTTTGTCTTCATAGTGCATGCAAGAAAGGAACTTCCTTTTTTTCCTCTAATTTTAATTTTCTCTGAAATCATTGGGCTTATCTTATAAAAGTCTAAAACAATTCCTAAGATATATTCTAACTGCCTGACATGCTAGAATTAAAGGAGAAGCTGCTATAAATTATCTGGGTTAGAGTTTGGAGGCTTAATCTGACTTTAATGCTGGGCTCCGAGGAATGTAATATTCTGTGAATATGGTAAAGTCAGGAGCAATGTGGGCAAATGATGACATTGACAATGCTTTTAATATACTTGGTAGGTGTGCTGGCTAATATTATGTGTCAACTTGACTAGATTGAGGGATGCCTAGATGGTTGGTGAAGCATGGTTTCTGGGTATGTCTGTGAGGGTGTTTAGAGGGGATTGATGCCTGAGTCAGTGGACTGAGAAAGGAAGACCACCCTGAATGTGGGCAGGCACCATGCAGTATGCTGGGGGCACTGCTAGAATGAAACAGGTAGAAAAAGGCAGACATTAAGATTCCTTGGTTTCTTCTTTTCCCCCCTATCTCTATCTCTCTCTTTGGGAGAAGTATGCCTTTTTCTTCTCCTGCCGATGGACATCAGACTCAGGTTATTTGGCCTTTGGACTCTGGGACTTGCACCTCCTAGGTGCTCTTAGGCCTTCAGCCTCAGTTGGTGGACCACACTGTTGGCTTCCTTGGTTTTGAGGCTTTCAGACATGGGCTGAGCCACATTACCAGCTCCCTTGGAAACTATTCTGCCAGATTCTCTCATTCTCCAGCTTGCTTATGGCCTGTTGTGGGACTTCACCTTTGTGATCATGTGAGCCAATTCTCCTTAATAAATTCCCTTTGATATGTATGTCCATGTGTGTGTGTGTGTGTGTGTGTGTGTGTATTCTGTCCCTGTAGGAAACCCCAATAATAAAGTGAGGTACAAGAATATGATCCCCCAGTAGATATTCTACATTTAAATAGGAGGCAGTGTTAGTTCTGGGTTGTATCTCTTGTTTGACATAGGGCCCGAGCCATCACCTGGGACTAGAAGACAGGGTCTAGCTAGTAGATGAGGGATTGGCAAGTACTAGGTAGAGAACTAGGGCCACATCCAAATGGAAAGGGGATTTTGGCACTGCTCCAAAGAGAGACTAAACATCTATGGGTGGACTACAGCAGATGCCCAGTGTTTACAGTGAGGTGGATATTTAGGTGCTCAGAACAGCAAGAATAGTTCCAGACTCCACCCACTAATGTGAATAGGAATCCTAATATTCTGCCAGTTTGGACCACTATTGTAATTTTGGCCTATCGCCTGAGTGGCATAAAGCCAATAGTTTGACAGAATAGTACCTGTGGCTGAGTAAGGCTGGGAAAGTCAAGGCTTGACACTTGGTTTTATAATAGTAGAATAGTATTTAGCATCTTTATGAAAAAAGATTTGCTACTAAATCAGTGTGTATCTGGATTTTACTATATTGAGAATTATAGAAAATTGTATAGAGTATTTCACTTTACCCTTAACTTTCACTCCCCAATGAAAACAAATTATAGTAAAAATAATGAACTGTGTATCACACTGTAAATTGAATGGACCTTGGCTCACTGATATTAGAAATGATTTAATGAAAGTTGTTCTCCAGATATGGAACTTTGTAATCAACAGAGAGCTGGGAAAGAACAGAAAAACTTTTACATTGGTTGCTTAACAATAAGAGTATAATAAATGAGATCACAGAGGCAGACTCAGAGAAAGCAACAAACCCAGCGAAAGTCACATATCCGCAAAGCAAAGGGAAGCATGGAGAGGGTCCCATTGCTCCCACTTCCTCTCAAGCATTAGTTTCCCCATCTGCTTAATGATAATTATAATAGCTCAGGCCTGTGTTTCTTGAACACATTGAGTATTAAATAAATGAAATTCAGTAGTTTTCCTACTCTCTGTGGTGAACACTTTGAATGAAAAGACATAACAATTGAGTGGAGTTCTGTAAGTGAGATGCAAGCTTCTAACAGGGCACTTTGATAGTTACCTCTGAATCTAGTTTTTCTGTATACTGTATGGCTGAAGGTAGGTGGTCCCTGTCTATTCCAATTACCTCCTTTGAATGATTTAAAGATGTCATTTTACAAAGGTATTAAGAGCCAACCATGGGTGCTTGCATTCCACCTGAGAGATGCTTCAAGGTATATTCCAGATGTGCATCTGTGTTACTTTTTCATTGATTTTCTTTTTCTTCTCTTTGCCCTTTTGGGGTCTAGGGTTCAACTTTCTGATGAGGCAGGACCCTTATGTTGGAGACATTTGGAACTTTTTACCCTGACTTTGAGTCTATCAAGTTGTGGCATACAACCTCTAGCATTTGTTTGTTGGATGCACATACCACTATTATTACTCATCACCATCCTTCCCGATCTTTACAAATAAACACCCACCACATCTCCAAGGACTCTGCACAGCTTGGACTTCCTTTAGATTCATGGGGTAGTGAGTAAGACCATAATGTTGTTCTTTAGCATTAGTAGGCTATACTATACTATATTAGTAGGCTATACTATATTTCCATGGCCCAACTTGATAAAAATGCCTATCTCCATCTTCAGGTAAACTTATTTCACCCCCAGTGAAAACATAATCGAAAACACCACATGGGCATTTGACACTTTGCCTTGAATATTAATGATGCCATAAGAGAGTGATTTTATTACACCCATGGTATCTGAGAAGCAATGCTATGCAACGTTTATGAGCCAGATGTTAGCATGCAAGGGTGAAGACTGGCAGCAGAATCAGCAAACAATTGGCTCAATCTTTGAAACGTGTTTTTGTGCCAAGCACATAAAGTTTTAATTATAAGCACTTTGAAATATTCATGGTTATTGAATTTCCTTATTCCCATGCAGAAACAGGATAAAAAGTTCTTTTGAAATCTGATGACAGAAAACACTTGATACTGACAACACAGTTGTGTAATGCCTAATTAATCACTCACAGGAAATAAGCATTTTGTCCTGAGCTGGTTAATATGCTCAGTGCCACAATATAACAAAGTAAAATATGTCCTCTATCATAATTCCACATCCTTAAAGTGATCTTGTCAACATATGCAAAGATGATCTTGGTTAATACGATAATTTATGTAGGTATCTATATGTGCCATGCTAGGCTATGAAAGCTTCAGATTTTCCCAGCTTTCCAAGATCATCTTGTCTCACCATGTCTATGCACACATGTGTCCTGGTATGTCTACACTGTGTTCTGAAACTTAGGTTCAATGTCCCACTTCTCCCTGAATTCTGGCCTCCATGAAATTCTGACATTTGTTCATTAAATGAAAAACTCAATCACTATTATGTGCTATGCTATGTATTAGGCACATACAGTAGTCTCTGCCACCAAAGATTTCACAATTTAGAATCCAAGTTATGCATGAAAATGAAGATTAACACAAATTTTAAAATGAGAGCTTTAAAAAAGATAATATAGAATTGAAGTAGTAAGAAAGCATGCTTAGGAAACTCAATGATTTTGTGGGATCAGCCAAATCTTCCTCCATTAATACCCATTCCAATCCAGTACATCATTTTTTTTTCTAGCTAAACACTTTCTATAGCCCATACTTTAGTGTGGTGGCCCCAATTACTCGTGCTTGCCCTTCTGATAATATTCACTATAGCCAACAAATCCCTCTACCAGTAGTGCTTATCTGTAAGGATCATGGTACACTGAAGATCTGCAGAGAAATGAGTGCTCAACTCTGTCGCAAAGCTTGACTGTCCCACTTTTTCCTTCATGATTCCTTTAGACTCTTTTCACAATATAAAATTTTTTAAAAATAATTCTTAATGTGTAAACGTTCCTACATCTGAATTGTTTGGGGCACTTGTGAAAACTTCAGATTCTTGGGCCCTAATTCCAGACCTAATAAATCAAAATTTCTTGGAATAGGGCCCAGGAATTTCCCCCCCAAATTCTCATGTACTCTAAAGTTTACACACAACAGTGTAGGGAACATGTCTTACCAAATCCTCTCAATTTCATATCATGTGCTACTTCTCATTTGATTCTGCCTTCAAATTATCTTTTCATTCATTCATTCATCCATTCATTTTGTGAATAAGATTGGCAAGATCCCTAGGTTTATACATTTTACATTCTACAGGAATTCTAATAATGCATGGATACAAGCTCTTGAGGGTATTTTCCTAACATTTTTATTGAGGTATAACATACAAATAATAAAGTGCATAAATCTTAATGTATAAATTGATTATTTTTACAGTTTATATACCCATGTAACCAAAAACAAGATCAAGAGAGAACATTTCTAGCACCCTAGAAGGTTTCCTCATGCCCCTTCTCAGTCAATATCATCCCCTCCACCCTTATGCACAGGCAAGCACTCTTCTGACTTCTATCACTATATATTAGTTTTGCTTGTTTTATCATCATAAACTACCATTTGCTTGCATAATTGTTATACAATATTAAGTATCTGTGTGTGGCTTTTTTGCTGGACTTCATGTTTGTGAGTCTCATCTGTGTTGTTATATGTAGCAGTGATCCACTATTTCTTGTTGTAGCTTTTCTTATGTGAATGTAACACTACTGATACATTCTACTGTTTGTGGACATTTGGATTTTTTCCAGTTTGTAGCAAATATGAATAAAGCTACCATGAATATGCTTATACATGCCTTTTGAGGAGTACCACACAATCATTTCTCTTGGGCATATACTCAGAATATCATCACTGGGTAATAAAATAGATGCTATGTTTACTGCCAAACTATTTTTTAAAGTGACTCTATCATTTTGCATTCCCAACAGCAATGTACGAGATTTCCAGTTATTCTATATCCTTGACAACTCTTACTACTGTTACTTTAATTTTAGCCATTCTAGTGGCTATGTAGCAGTATCTCTTGGTGGTTTCAATTTGCATTTTTCCAATGAACAATAATGTGGAGAATATTTTAATAAGCTTACTTACCATTTGTATATCCTTCTTTTTTTTAATCTGTCATACTAACATTTATTTTTTTTATCTCTGCATATTATGGGGGTACAAATGTTTAGCTTACGTATGTTGGCTTTGCCCCCTTCCCCCCTGAATCAGAGATTCAAGTGTGTCCATCCCCCAGACAGTGTGCACTGCACACATTAGGTGTGAATTTACCCGTTCCCTCCTTCCCCTTCCCAACTGCCCAACACCCGATGAATATTACTTCTACATGTGCACATGTGTTGATGGATTAGTACCAATTTAATAGTGAGTACATGCGGTGCTTGTTTTTCCATTTTTGTGATACTTCACTTAGTGGAATGGGTTCCAGCTCCTATCCAGGATAATACAAGAGGTGTTGTATCACCACTGTTTTTTGTGGCTGAATAGTACTCCATGGTATACATATACCACATTTTATTAATCCACTGATGTATTGATGGGCACTTGGGTTGTTTCCACATCTTTGCAGTTGTGAATTTTGCCCATATAAACATTAAAGTGCAGATGTCTTTTTTATAGAATGTCTTTTGTTCTTCTGAGTAGATGCCCAGTAATAGGATTGCTGGATCAAATCATAGTTCTACTTTTAGCTCTTTGAGGCATCTCCATATTGCTTTCCACAGAGGTTGCACAGGTTTGCAGTCCCACCAGCAGTGTATGAGTGTTCATACCTCTCCACATCTACGCCAACATTTATTGGTTTGGGACTTTTTGATAAAGGCCATTCTCACTGGGAACAAGTGATATCCCATTGTAGTTTCGATTTGCATTTCCTTGATGATCAGAGATGTTGAGCATTTTTTCATATGCTTGTTAGCCACTAGTCTATCTTCTTTTAAAAGTTTCTGTTCATGCCCTTTGCCCACTTTTTGATAGGGTGGTTTGATTTTTTCTTGCTGATTTTCCTGAGTTCTATATAGATTCTAGTTATCAGCCCTTTATTGGATGTGTATCATGTGAAAATTTTCTCCCATTCTGTAGGTTGTCTGTTTGCGCTCATGACATTGTTAAAATGTCTATACTACCCAAAGCGATCTACAGAATCAATTCAATTGCTATTAAAATACCAACATCATTTTTCACAGATATAGAAAAATAATTTTATGCTTGTATGGAACCAGAGAAGACCCGTGTAGCAAAAGCAATCCTAGGAATGGAAGGCATCAGTTTACCAGACTTCAAACTATACTACAAGGCTATAGTAGTGAAAACATCTTGGTACTGGCACAAGAACAGGGACATTGACCAGTGGAACAAAACTGAGAACCCAGATATTAAACCATCTTCATAAAGCCATCTAATCTTTCACAAAGCAGACAAAAACATGCAGTTGGGAAAAGAATCCTTATTCAATAAATGGTGCTGGGAAAACTGGATAGCCACATGTAGAAGACTGAAACAGGATCCACACCTTTCACCTCTCATGAAAATCAACTCGCGGTGGGTAATAGACTTAAACCTAAGGTGTGAAACTATCAGAATTCTAGAAGAAATTGCTGGAAAAACTCTTACAGACATTGGCCTAGGCAAAGAATTTATGAAGAAAACCCCAAAGGCAATCACAGCAACAACAAAAATAAATAAACGGGACCTGATCAAATTAAAAAGCTTCTGCACAGCCAAAGAAACTGCATATCCTTTTTTGTGAAGTGCCTGTTCAAGTATTCTCTCCATTTTTATTGAGTTAATGGTCTTTCTTATTGATTTGTAAAAATTCTTTATGTACTATTCTGAATATGCGTTCTTTACCCAACATATGCGTTATATACACCCCGAGTCTCTGTTTTTCGTTTTCACTCTCTTAAAGGTGTTTCTTGATGAAGAGAAGTTCTTAATTTTAATGAAGTCAAAGTTTACCAATTTTCTCTTTTAGAGTTCATACATTTATTGTCCTGTTTAAGAAATATTTGCCTATCCTAAAGTCATGAAAGTATTCTTCTATACTGCTAAAAGATAATTCATATACTTTTTTATACCTGAAATGCTTTTATGTCTATGATGTGAAAGAGGAGATCAATTTTAGTTTTCCCCAATGTATACACAGTTATCTTAGGTCCATTAATTGCAAATTTAATAATTCCGCCAGTGATTTGCAAAGCCACCTCTTATATGAAAACTATGATGACATTCTCCTATATTTTCTTTAAGAAATTTTATTGTTTCCCTTTCATATTTAGTTTCTAAAGAGTTCTGACAAAGTAACCTGAGTGAATCAGTCCCTGATGCTTAATTGAGATCCAAAGGATCTAGACTAGGTACCAAGAAAAAAAGATAAGGAAGAACGGAAGGGGATACTCTTGTGGAACAATGAAATTAGAGGTAACAGCAAACCTATGGTTAGAGAAATATGACATATTTAATGGACCAAAACAAGGCCAGTTTGGCAAAGGGACAGAGTGAGCCAAAGTGCCACTAAATGAATCCCAGAAAATAGTGAGGGGCTGGACAATATAGGCTCTTGTATAATATGTTAAAGAATTTGGTCTTTGCTATGAGAGCAGTAGCGAGACATTTGAATTTTGAAAATTACCACACTGACTACCATGTGAAGGAAAGATTGAAGGGAAATTAATGTGAATAAGGATAAACCAGAAGACTATTGTAAAAGCCCAGATAAAATATGATGGTAGATAGAGAACACTGTGGAAGACAGAATTTTGGGGTGCTGAAAGTGTGGAGGGGAGATCATTAGTTAAATTTTTGGTTCATTTAGCTCAATTTAGTTTTGATACATCCAAGTGGAGATGGTAGCCAGGTAGTTAGATATATAGTTTTGGATTTCAAAGAAAATAACTATTCATCACAAATCCTTCCACTATGTCCTCTGTCACTTTTACTAGCTCATTAATCATAATTTCCTCCATGAACTGCCTTACATAAAATCTATATTTCCTTAGGAGTTGGCATATCCCTTTTCAAGTGGAGGCTCTTCCACACCTATTTCAGAGTGGGGAAATTATATCAGCATCATTCTTGTTTCTCATTAGTATAATGAAGACATTCTTCTTCTCATACTGATATAAAATACTCTTGCTCCTTTAAGATCCATGACACTCAGCTATATACTTCATATTCTCCTACCCTGTTACTGTCATCTACTGGCCTGGTTCACTTTATTCCTATCTATTCTGTATTTTTTCCAATTCCTGAAAAAGATCTCCCTTCTATCAACAATCTACTCAACATCTTAGTTTCCCAGTTCCTTAACTTCCTTGTTTTACAAAAATATTTTCTTCCTTTAGCCATACACTATTAAGGGAATAACCCAAATATTGTCGTCACTTTATATGTTCCATTTCTAAAGTCATCAATTCCAATATCCCGTTCACTAAACATAAATGTCTGCCCCAGTGTAAATGTAGTTCTGCCACAATCACACTGTCTTTCCTCTCACGTGGAAGCTGTTCATTTTCCCACATACTTCCACCATTCAAATTTTAGAATTAAGATTGATGTCCTACTAGCTTCACCATACTGCTTTCAGAACATTATTACTCCCCCCCCCCTTTTTTTTGTTTTTTTTGTTTTTCAGTCCTGGGTGGATGTGGTTGCTCACAACTGTAGTCTCAGTACTTAGGGAGGCTAAGGTAGGAAGATAGCTTTAGGCCAGGAGTTCATGGCCATCCTAGGCAACAACAACAAAAAAAAATGTCGGGCATGGTGGTGTGCACCTGTAGTCCTAGCTACTTGGGAGGCTGAGGTCGAAGGATCTCTTGAACCAAGGAGTTCACAGTGACAGTGAGTTATGGTCTTACATTGTACTCCAGCCTGGGTGCAGAGTGAGACATTGTCTCTAAAAAGTAAATATAAATACAGAAAAAAAATTAAATCCTGTTTTATTAGTGGGGGGGTCCATGCCTTCCAGCTAGGTCATCTTCTTCCACTTCTTTCTACTGTATTCACACATCTTCCAGTCACAAGTTTTCCTCCCCCAACTACTCATTCATGGCAAAGGTACCTGGTCCATAGCCTTTCTATTTATTTCAATCCTGGCAATCATCCCACATAATTTTATGTCCATGTAGATAAGATGTTCCACATTGTTGTCTCTCATTTTCTTCATATACAATTTATTCCTTCTATAGCCTACTTGACCCAATTTATACAATCACATGCCAGGATCATCACTCAGAAATATTCCACCTCCAAGTCTTTCCAGTTTTTGACAGTAACATTCAGTTTACTTGTTTATTCATTCTTTCTACCAGTGTTTTTTGAACTTATAAGGACTTCAAATTCTTAGTCCTCTCTCAAATTCCTTCTTATTTTTGGGCTCCTTCATTAACTAATAGAGTTTATGTGGTTAATCACACTTTAAATACTCTTCTATTCTAATCTCTCTTTTTTCCACATACATCTGGCAATATCCTAATCTTGGGTAAGTGTAAATTTCACCTCCTCTGCTCTTGCAATGAAACTGGAAAAAGTAATGAAACTTAGCTGATGGTAATACTCTAAAAATAGTAATTACCAGCCTATCAGCCTTAACTGGGGCCCAAACACTAAGTAGCAGTCCTACTAAGGTTCTGTAACCACCTTGGCTCTCCCTTTCTCTACAACGACTACTTCAAATCTTTCCTACTTTCTTGAGACTCCATATATCAAATATATATCCTGCATGATTCTGAGCAGATGAGTTCACCTCCTAAAAACCTATCTATATCCATACCCATTTTTTTCCTTCATTCACTCCAGGTAGAAAGGATGAGGGATGCCTCCTCCCATCTAAATGACATCACTCGAATTGTGCTTGGGATTCCACACTCTCCCACCTTTTAATTGCTCATGTAGTTTAACCTTTTCTTCTCTACTGAATTGTTCTCATGAAAAACTACATGTTCTGAATTTTCACCTTTTTTATTTTCTCTTGATCTCATTGCCTCTGTCAATCTTAATTCTCTCCTCTTTATGCACAAACTTCTCTAAAAAGTTGTCTATATTTACTGTGTTTTCAACATACTTGTTATTCATTTCCCAACCAAATCAAGTCTGCATTCCACTCTGATCACTATAATGCTACTGCTCAAAATCAGGATATATGAACACTATTTCACTCTGTCTAATAGATGCTTTTAGTCCTAATATCATTCCACTGCTCAGTAACACTCTAGTCAGTTAATTCTGTACCCCTTTCTTCTTGAGAGACCTTTTTCCCTTGACTTCTTTGACACAATATTCTCTTGATAGCTCTCCTCTACCTTACCATTAAATGTGTTGTTCCTCACACATTCCTTCCCTATACTTACTTCAAACGCATGCTTCCTGAATGATGTTAGCAAACTTATGGTTTTAATTATAATATCATAGATATTCTGATGACTTCAAAATTTTAATCACCAAATTAAATACCTCCCCTGGACACCAGGCTTATATGAACAACTTCCTATTGGGCATTTTCCTACCGAGTTTTCATAGCCCTCAGACTCAACATGATAAAATAGAATGTTTTCTTTGTCACCATAAACTTGTTCCCTCTCCTGTGCTCCCAGTCACAATAAAAGGCAAAACTTCCTACAAAACCCAAAAACATGGGACTTAATTTGATTCTTCTTTCTCACTTTATCCTCATATTGTTTTATGGATTGACCATCTATCCCTCGAATCTACCAATTTTACTCAAGCTCCACTGAAACACTCTTATCCAAAATATCATCATTTTTCTAATGAACTACTGAAAATAATATCTAACCTGGTATCCATACAACCATTCTTGCCTTCCTCTTGTCCCTTTTATGCAAAACATACACAATGACAACACATCAATTCTGATCATTTATTTTCCCCTCTTACAAAATAAATAACACTCATTTATTGCCTATAGACTATAGATGTGGCTCTTTCAGCAAGAAATACATATCTGATTTATGGATAGACAGCTAAACTGTCAGTGTCTTGTCTTACTCTTTATTTATTTACATTTAGAAAATACTAACTCACAATTATAGGGTGTTGGTAAATGGCAGCAAGTATTTGATGGCGCTTTCAGATGGATTGGGATATTAAGATAACATGAGAACCCAGAAATAATGGAGAGATGTCTCAATAAAAACTATTATCAGTGCACCATTAGATGTGAAGTTGACAAGTACATTACACTCAATAGCTGGAAGGTTGGATAGTTCAACTTGGAAGATGTCAGAGGATAGATTTCAGTTTCAGTCTCTGGTTTATTTGGCTTTGAAAAATAGTCTATATGTTCTATTAAAGCATTTAAATGTGGGTTTTAACTATGCTTAATAACTATGCTATTGGTTTCTTCCTCCAATGAGAGAGAAAGATCTTTAGATTTTAGGAAAGAAACAAGTTTTTGGCAATACTTTTGCAAGCCATTTGTATTTAAGACATTTTGTAAGGTTATCCACAGTATTATAAATTATCATGTTTTTGCCCATGAAATCATAGTTTTGGGCTGTTTAAGATACCGAATATCACTGTTCTGCTGTGAAGACTAGACTTTATTTCATGTTTTTCTTCAAAAACTCTCATGCACATATTTTTTTTTCTTACCTTAAGAGCAAGCCTATTTCGCTATGTAAGAGATGATTCTTTTCTTTTTTTTATTTTTTACTATTTCTATAAACAACATGCAAATAAATTCATTCAATGGCCATTATTTGATTAGTTTCACAATATTCACAGCATCAACTTCAGGAGATATAAATGATTTCTGTGATTAAAGCAGTTTGTAGAATAATTTTCAGGTGCTACTTCTTCCACTGTTACAAAAAAGTGTGTCTTGCTATAAACACAGCTGATGTTCCATCAGGGATACTCTCAATGAAGATTTTCTAGTCTTCCTATTGGTTACAAATGATCATTGACTAAATCAAGATTTAAAATTTTCTTCTTCTGTAGCATGGGTTTTCAGTGATAAATAAAACAAAATGTAGTCTAGCATTTCTTCCAGATATATGTATGGCTCATATACAGGAGGCTAATCATATTTTGCACGTCAGTAAAGCAAATTTCAAATGAAAATACCTTCATGTACAATAGATATTTAGCCTTACACTTTATGTGTCACAGAAATCACGTGATTTCCAATACTGATGGAAATCACATTCTCCAATTGAGAAATCACCATTTCCAATTTTCCAATATAATTTCTATCATATTTCGCCCAAGTGGCTTTCTGCTTTTTCACTATGTATAAATAGCCATCATTAACTTCACAGTTTTTTGTTTTGTTCTGTTCTGGGTTTTTTTTTAGCTTATAGACTATATCTTCTTGGTTTACATTATTTTTCTCTGTAATTAGAAGCTTGACGTTTAACTTACTATAAGCTATCACATTCTCCCTTCAATTAATCTTATATAAATTCACACATAATGTAGGAACTTAAAATAGTATATTTCTATTTCTCCACTCTCATTTCTTGTGCTATTGTTGTCATATCTATTACTTCTGCATGTTAAAAACTCAAGAAGACAATGTTTTCGTGTTCAAGTTGTACCCAAAATAAAAAATTAGTAGGAAAATTATTTGAGATCTTTCTTTCTTTGTATTGTAGGCATTTATCACTATAAACCTCCCTCTGAATACTATTTTTCCTGTATTCCATAACTTTTTTTATTTTTTATTTTTTTTATTGTTTGTTATTATAGGGGTACAGATGTTTAGGTTACGTATGTTGCCCTTGCCCCCCCTTCCCCCGAAGTCCCAGTTTCAAGTGTGTCCATCTCTCAGATGGTGCGCATTGCACTCTTTGTGTATGCATATATCCGTCCCCTCCTCCCCCTCGCCCCTCCCCCTTCCCCCTCCCTCCCTACCCGACATCCAATAGATGTTATTCTTATATGTACACTCATGTGTTGTTCAGTTACTACCAATTTGATGGGGAGTACATGTGGTGCTTGTTTTTCCATTCTTGGGATACTTCGCTAACTTTTGATATGCTGTGTTTTTGTTTTTGTTTGTTTCAAGGTACTTTTTACATTCTGTTTTGATTTATGCTTTTCATCCAATGATTGTTCCAAAGTGTGTTGCTTAATTTCCAAGCATTTGTGAATTTTCCCATCTTCCTACTGTTATTGATGTCTAGTTTCATGCCATCACAGTCAGAAAAGATACTTGGTGTGATGTCAATCTTAAATGTGTTAAGCCTTGTTTTGTGACCTAAAATATGATCTATCCTAGAGAATGTTCCATGTGCACTTGAAAAGAATGTATATTCTTCTCCTGCTGAGTAGAATAAAAATTCTGTATATGTCTGTTAAAGTATTTGTTCTATAGCATTATTCACATACAATGTTTCTGAATTGGTTTTCTCTCTGGATGTTCCATCCATTATTGAAAACGGAGTATTAAAGCTTTCTGCAATTATTGTATTGCTGTCAATTTATCCATTAGGAACTGTCAATATTTGCTTCATGTACTTAGGTGCTCTTATATTGGGTGTGTATGTATTTACAATTGTTTTATCTTCCTGTTGAATTGATTCTTTTATTATTACATAGTGACCTTCTTTCTTTAGAGACAATTTTGAATTAAAGTTTATTTTGTTTTCTATAATAATGGCCACTTCTGTTTTCTTTTAGTTACCATTTGCATGAAATATATTTTCTATTCTTGAATCTAACGTGAATTTCTTATAGACAGCATATAATCAGATCTTAGTGTTTTATCCATATAGTCATTCTATTTTTTGATTGTGGACTTTATTTATATTTAAGGTAATAATCGATAAGCAAGTATTTATCAATTGTCATTTTGTTACTATTTTCTATTTGCTTTTAGTTCTTCTATCCCTCTTTTTTTTTCTCTTGCTGTCTTCCTTTGTGTTTTATTGTTGGTTTTGTATTGATAGGCTTTGATTCATTTCCCATTTTCTTTTGTATAACTTCTACCAGTATTTTCATTTAGATTACCGTGGAACTTACATATAATATCATGTAGTTATTACAGTCCATTTTAAGCTAATAACCTCATTTGCATACAAATACTCTACACATTACCTGTCCTGTCTCCACATTATATGTTATTGATGTCAAAATGTACATCTATTTATTCTGTGTATCCGGTAACATAATTTAGTTATATTCATAGTTAATAGTTTTCTCTTGCTACTTACAAAATCCTATATCTTTAATGCTTAACAATTTGATTATATCCCTATGGGAGTTTTTCTTGGGGGGGGGGAGTGGTGGTGATTCACCTTATTTGGTGTTCTTTGGGATTCTTGGATCTGGGTCTTCTTTTTTATTATTATTATTATTTTATTTCAGCATATTACAGGGTACAAATGTTTAGGTTACATATATTGCCTTTGCCCCACCTGAGTCAGAGCTTCAAGCATGTCCATCTGCCAGACGGTGCACACTACATTCATTAGGTGTGAATATACCTATTTGCTCCTTCCCCCTCCCACCTGACTAGCACCCAATGAGTGTTGCTACTATGTGTGCACATAAGTGTGATCAGTTAATAACAATTTGATGGTGAGTACATGTGGTGCTTATTTTCCCATTCTTGTGATACTTCACTTAGTAGAATGGGCTCCAGCTCCATCCAGGATAATACAAGAGGTGCTAGATCATTTTATTTACCATGGTTTGGGTAGTTTTCAACATATTATTCAGAGATCATTTCTTTTAATAGGACATCTGCTCCTTTCTCCCTTTCTTTTCTTTTTCTGTAACTTCCATAATACACATATTGGTCCACCTGACGGTGTTCCATAAGTCTCTTGAACTATCTTCACTTTTTAAATTCTTTCTGTTTTTTGCTACTCCAACAGCATGATTTCCAATGTTCTGTCTTCATGTTTGCTAGTGCTTTCTTCTGCTTGATCTAGTCTTCTGTTGAATCCTCTATTAAACTTTTCATCAAAGTGGATGTATTCTTAAGCTCTATGATTTCTGTTTGGTATTTCCTTATATTTTTGATTCCTTCACTGAAAGTCATACTTTGTGTATTAATCTCCTGACCTCTATGAACATTTTTATGACTAACACTTTGAATTCTCTGCCAGGTAAATCACATATCTCCATTATATTAAGGTTGGTTCTGGAAATTTATCTAGTTCTCTTATTTGGAACACCTTTAACTATTTTTTTCATTTTCCTCAATTTTCTGCATTGGTTTCTGTGCCACCTCTCCCAGTCTTCAGACAGGCTGGTCTCATAAAAGAGACGGACCTCACCAATAAGCCCCAGCAGAGATTCTAGATGTCTCTCAAACTTTTGTGCTCATTTAAGCCACCCTATTTTTCCTTAGTGGTCCCTAAGAGACTAGAGTGCGACGAGTGTTGCCCTAAGACAAGAGAAATAGGAGCCAGTCCTTTGAGTAGCAGCCAGGAGTGTTGGGGTGCTGGATACATGGTCCTGATCCTTTTTTTCCTGAGGAAGAGGCTGGGAGCAGAAGCTTATCATCTGCTTGCTCTGCATTGAACTAGGAAGAGGAGCTGTGCCAAGTGCCTGATCATTCAAATCGCATGTTCTTTCAAATCATTGCTTTAGTCTCTGTCACCAGAGTTTCACATCCCTGTGGAACAGACTGGAAATTGCCTGCAGACAGAAATTCAGGGGAAAATGTAGAAATAAACTTGTCTGTTTTCATTTTCTCAGGGGTCACAGTTCTGTGTTGCCAATCATTCAGTATTTGAAAACAGTTGTTTCATGTATTTTGTTCATTTGCTAGTAGTTTGTGACAGGTGAATAATCCCCATACCAGTATTATTTCATGAGATGAACCCTGTAGCTGGTTTTTACAGCTTTCTTCAAAAGAGTGTTAATTGTATATCATTGCACCTAATTTTTCATGAAGAGTATGATGTTGAAAGATGTCCATGGATTCTTTGTGTCTTCTTTGACTACAGCATCATATTTATCCATTTCCTTCTGGATATGTTTATGTCAAACTCAGTTGGAAAAAAAATGGTTTACCAATGAGGTCATTATATTTTGTTCAAAAATAATGAAAATTTTATTATTACTTTAGGCTATATTGTGCCAAATTTTTGAAATAGTGAATCTATGGCACTAGGGAACAATTCATGGCAAGTTAAATAAAATATCATTTTTCAAATATTCTTTTTTATTTTTTAAATACTATTTTTTCTAGATGCTTTAGTGAAATAATTACATTAACAGCTTTACCTTTTCTTCTTGAAATCACAGATGTATGTTCTGTATTTTAACTGGTATTCTATTTTCTAGTAATATTTATGATGTTATTCTGAATTGCACAATTTATATTATCATTTTATTGCTATTTTTACATATTAATACACAATTTACAGCCATTGATGCATATTTTGTAAATTGAGGCTATGTCTTTAACTATTCACGAGGAAAAAAACACGTATAAAATCATGAAAAAATAACATTAAAATGACATTTGAGTATATTTCTATTTATATAAAGTTTAAAAAATCTCTGGTGATACAAGTGAGAAAATTGATTAGTGTTTCAGGGATAATGACTTGGAGAGGGTACCATGAGGTTTTTGGCATATTGGAGTAATCTATTTATTAATATGGGTGCTGGTTACAGGGTGTTCTCACTTAGCAAAAATTCACCAAACTGTTAAAATACCCTTCATATGTGTGCATTTTATTATGTGTATGTTGTACATTGTAAAAATGTTTTGTTAATGACATATAAGAATATTAACTTAGATAAACAAGTTATAACCTGTTAAATGAAGTGCTTTTGAGATTAAGTAATCAATGCAATCTTATAGTACATGTGAAATCTTTAAGTATATAATAATAAAATTTCCTATGAAAATTATGATTTATCTTACTTTTAAATTTTTACTTCATTTCTTTTTCCTTTAAGACCAATAAATCACATATGGAAGAGTGTGTGTGTATATATATATATAGATAGATATATGTATATGTATGTATGAAAATCAATATTCCATAGACTAGATTGAAGAATGCTAATTTAGGAAATGGGTTACTGGTACTTTGCTTTCTGCTAATTTTGTTTAATGCAGCAATAGAATTTGAAGAACCTAATAACCTAATAAATCAGATCAGGTGACCAATACAGTATATATCCATGAAGGACACTTTCAGTGTGTATTATATTACAATTATTCATAATTAAATTTTCTGACATATTAGTTATACAGATATATTTTTTATGGTTAAACTGAGAGTATACATATGGAGGAATAAGGATAAGAATTTCAGACTTCACTTCAGAAGCCATGCAAGCAAGAATAGAGTGAAATAAAATATTTGTAGAAATAAAAAGCCACCAACTTATAATGCTGTATTATTATGCTTCAAAATTGAAGAAGAAATAAAGTGATAAATTCATCAAGAGGATAAAACAGAGTTTGGAGATAAATGAAGTAAAATTGATAGACCTGGAAGGAGAAATAGTCAGGTCCAGAAGTACAATTGGAGATTTCAAAAACATTCTCTAAATAATTGATAGAATGAGTAAACAGAAAATCATGAAGGAAACAGAATGCTTTAACAACACTGTCAATCACATTGACATAATTGACAACTCATGCATCAAGGAAGAGATCAAAAGGGAATTTAGGATTTTGAATTGAACGAAAACAAAAAAACAGTGCACAATATATGTGGGAAACTGCTTAGTACTTGGTAGAAAATATATGGCACTAAACAACTCTATTAGGAACAGAAGTTTCAATTTAGTGATATCAGTTTCCACAATAAGGACTTAGAAAAAGAAAAGCAAACTCCAAATAAGCAGAAGAAATAAAAATATTTTTATAAGATAAACAATTGGTCAGTCTGGAATGAGTATATAAAATTTCAGTATTCTTGTAACTTTTCTGTCAGTTGGAAACTATATAAAAATTTTAAAAAGTTATTTATAAGAAAGATTTTTCAAAGCCAAATGGAGTCTATTTTTTTAACACTTTATTAGTTACTAAAAACCTTTTTTTCATTTTTATATGCTTTATACTTGGCCTATGACTTTCTTACGCAGGTTTTTGTTTGTTTCCCAGTGTTCTTAATTGTCCTTTTTGTTGGCAAAATAATAATTTTCCTTTATGGTGTTAATTTCTGATCCATACGTGTGTTTCACATTGTTGTCTTTCTTTTCCTGGGGACATCCTTTTAGAGCCCTCTGCAGTCTCCATTTGCTTCAAACTGGACCAATACTTTTAAGCCACCACTGCCTACTACTACTACTACAAGTACTAGTACTATTACACATACATCACATGCACACACACAGTTTTTTCTTGTTCATTCATGATTTCTAGTATTGCATTGTAGTGTGAAAATGAGGCCTGTAAAGTACAGATATTTTTTAGAACATATTAAAGTTTCCTCTTATTTCAAGAACATTGATTTATTTTTGAAAAATTCTATAGCATATAGGAAAAATACATATTCTTTGATTTGAGTATGCTATCCATTAAGTCAACCTTGTTTAGTTTATCTAAACTTTTTCTATCACTGATTTTTCCCTGCATGTTCTTTGTTAATTTCTTCCAGCATCATCGTGCTTTTAATACAATTCTTGATTTCTAAAAAGTTCTTACCTTACAAATTTTGTTCCTATGTTGTTCTGAGAATAATACTACTGGTTTAAAATGTCACTGCTTCTGATATTAATACTAACTGCTCTACTTCTGAATTTGCATTTTCCAATATACTTATATTTTATTTTTAACCTTTCTACATCATTTAATTTATATATTTTCCTTATGAATAGTACATTTAATCAAAATTGTCTGTCTCCCAACTAGCGAATACCACCCACTCACATTTATTGTAGTTGTCAATATATCTAGCCTTCTGACATTTTATTTTACATTTAATATTCTTTTGTTTAATTTTTATCTTTATCTTTTCTGAATGCAACATTTTTCTTTTGCATTCTTTTGCAAAAGAAAGCAATTTTGGAGAGGTACTACACAATTTTTCTACCCTAAAAGTTGTGAAAAATCTACTTCAAGAATATTGTTACATCAATGTATCAAAAGTGAAGAATGATTGTGTATCATCAACACTCTGACTTGAGAACCTTCACATATTTTTATTCTTTCCTCACCTCCTGTCTTTGTATTCATAGTTTTTAAATGTGAATTGTAAGTCATTATTGTTTCTAGCACCTCTTATATTTTCCTGGATTGAACCTGAGCCCATTATCTGAAGTGAGGTATCACAAGATTGGAAGAATGAGCTCCACTTGTACTCTCCATCAAATTGGTATTAACTGATGATCACTGGGGTGCTCACATGGCAGTAATATTCTCCAGGGATCAGGGGGATGGCGGAGGTAAACCCACAACTAAAGGACATGGTGAGCATGGTAGAGGAGAAGGGCATGCCTCTAACCCTCGCTTGGGTGAGGCAAAGACATAAAAAGTAACCAAAATGTTTGTACCCTCATAATACCCTGAAAAAAAAAAGCTATCTGCACTCAAAAAAAAAAAAAAAGATTTAATCTATTTCCTATTTCAAGAAACTACTCTTAACCTTTTCATTATCATTCCCATCTTCATGAGCAATAATTGTACAACTTTAACTATGTTTTATTGTCACCATTGCTCTTTGTATATTTAATCTTCCCTCAATGTAAGTTTTTCTGATTGATTTTTCATTAAGCTGGAGTGTTTCTTTAAAGCCTATATTTGTGTTGTGCTTTCTAATCCCTTGCATATATAAAATGCCTTTCTTCATTCTTCATGACCAAAAGATATATGTAAGGATAAGATTCTAAAATGAGTCCTTTCTTCTTAAAATATGTAAATAAAATTCTACCTTCATAGTTTCTTCTCTTGTAGAGTAGGTATCTAACATTCTGAGTCATTTCCTTTTAAAGTTAACTATTATTTTTATCTGGAATCTTACAAGATTTTGTCTATATCTGTGTAATTCATAAATGTCACCCAGAATCCCAAGGTTAATATTGTTGCTGTTAATTCTGCATAGAAATCAAATGTGTGCCTCTTTCTCTAAAGTTTTTTTGGCTACTGTCTTGCTTAGAATGGCCTTTCACAGTCCCCCAATTGCATTCAGTTCTTCATCAGAAGACTTCAGACTTTGGCACAGTGAGAAAGTAGCCTTCTTTTATCAGCTCTTCTATATGGGATTGGAAGAAATGTTGGGGAGTTTGAACTCAAACTTATATGTATTCTAAATTTGGGACAATGAACCTTCTTCTATAAAGTAGCTTCTTGGTTTGCAAGACCTTCTCTTACATTCTGGAGGGGTAGGCATATGGAAATAGCAGACAATCCTCTAAGTAATCAACTGTGGAAAATGTTTACCCATTCTCATTTTGAATAATTAATTTTTTACTAAGATTCCCCCAAAATACTACTTCTCCCTCATCCACTAATTTTAGACACTAAACAGTATCCTTTAAGATTAAACAGAGAATGTAAATACACTAAGAAAGTTCATTGATGTGTGAACAAAATTAGTTTTTACATAAAAGATGTTAAAAATCCTTGTGGTTCATATGGATTACTGCTGTCATCAGCAGAAGAAATATAGTTTCTTCCATTTAAAAAATCACATTCAGTGCTCCATTGCGAGAGTACTGTAGTTTTCCAATTTAGGAAGAAACTGTGTCGTATCATAATGGGGTTTGGTTTTCATGGCAAGGTATTCAGGACTCTGAAAATGGAAACAATTTACTTCATCGAACAATATTTATTGAGAACTTACCATGTTCCAGACACTGTTTCAGGTACTTACAATGTAGTGATTTACAAAGAGGGCAAAATTCCTGCCCTCTTGCTGCTGATAACAACTGCTAACAAACCCACAGGGTCAAAATAATAAATTTAGGGAAGTCTTTGTGTCAGGGAATAGAAGAGAGTCTAGGAGGCAGTCACACAGAGTCAGAGTTACATGATTAGAAAACAGGAAAGTGCCTTCTCAAGAATATAGATGCACAAGGAGCGTCTGGCCATCAGCTATAAGTAGCAATCTAGTCTGGACAGATAGTCAGCACCAGGGAGGTCTAGCATCACGCAGCCAGTATCGCAGACAGTACCGTGCCATAAGGCAGAGCTGTAACAGCTACACTCCTGAAAGGATTGAGTGGGGACAAAGTAGAATCCTATCCCCTAACCCTGAACCCTAAGAGGTTAGTAAGAAGGAAACGAGTCAGGAACATACAAACAGGAAGATAAATCATGCATCCAGTTACTGAAATCAGAATATAACAATTTGATTACCAGGGTGAATAGGCAGAGTTACAGAATTCTAGCATTAGTTAACAGGAAAATGTCCTTTCAAAAATGCAAATGTATCAATAGGGTCAGACTCAGAAAGAAGGGTACTATAATGCCATTTCCTGCTATTCCAGAAGTTCAGACTTAAGTGGTAGGTTTAATTAGAAGACATTTTGTATGTTTTTTCCTTTTTCCAGAACATATGTGATTAAAGTTCATGCAAATCAGCATCTCCACAAACACCTTAGTTTGAGATTCCTCATTTTTTCACCAATAGTAGGTAAAGAAGAGATTCTCAAATAACTTATCAGAGGGAGAAGTTATCCTCCACCAGGAGAAACTTGTAAGTGGAGAAAATAGGACTGCTGTCAGAGAGTGAGGCCCTGAGACAATTAATTCAGGACACAATGGGTCAAAGAAGAGTTTTTAAATTGAATCATTTTAAAAACAATATGTTCCAGGCCTTCAGACTTGACTAAAGATAATAAAACATATACAAAAGGAATGACTTCCCACCCCCCCAAAATAAAAATGTAACACAAAGACAATTTCTATACTCAGGCAAATTCCAGACGGTGGACTATGGTGAATTCACTAAAGTTATATTTCTCAGTGGGACTTCTTTTAGAAATACCAGATTGTGCTCCCTATGAGAGTACATATACAGACGTGCAGGCACACACACACACATACATCTGACATAAGAGCAGTATTTTTATCAGCAATGGATCACAGAGGTTTGTTTTAAAACTTGCACATTGGACTGCATTTGCCAAGGCTGACATCTACAGCTCTCTTAAATTTGTGATGTTAGATACTCAGAATAATAGTATTGGAGCCTTAAAAATAAAATGAGTTAAATGAAGATATTGTTAAGCAACCTTTAGAATCATTGTCTGGGATTTGCAGCTCATAGCTTTCCTTTAATTAAACTCAGCTTGCTCTATTCGGCTATTTAAATTACACAGAATATGATGTTCTGCCAAATGCTCTTAAGGATAATGTAGAATTGCCCTCACTAATTTCCATCATTCATTCAACAATTCTGTTCTGCTAACACAATGAGATGCCAGAGAAAGAAGTTCTTTCTTGTCATTTTCTTAGCAAAGTGAGTGAAATGCATGCAATGCATGAACAGAAAATGAGTTGTAAGGAAAGTTACTTTGAAGGCATCCAGCATCTTTATTTCTTGTAACCCATCATGTTTTAGAAACCTAAACAGTTTGCTTGAAAACGTTTGAGTGCTTCTACAAACCTGAAACACTTCATCCAAAGCCAGCTCTCATCTCTGAGCAGCAGGGTGTACCTAATATCATCAGAAGAGGAAACTCGGTGCAGCTTTTAGCTGACAGAGACAACAGGCACTTAGCTTGCCTTCGAAGGTCCTCGGTACACTTCGGGGGCCCCAAGAGAGTGACCTAGCAAACTGAAGAATGGCTAAGCAGGAAAAGTGAAACCCAGGCTATGTAAAACTAGTAATTAAGGAAAGAAAAAGGATATCTTGCACCAACAAACACTGAAGAAACCACAGCCTTCCTGCTGAAGTGAAATATTTTGTCTGTGTGTCAAATTTGAGGGCAAAAGTAACTAAGCTTGAGCATAATGATGATGATGAGAGTTTTTGTGAAGCCTCTCTCTACTAATAAGCATCACATCTGTTTTATAATTTTACCTTTTTACCAGTTTTTTTCTCCTTTGTGTTTCTTATCCTCTCTTTCTCTTCTTTAGCATTTTACTTTCTACCACTTTCTGGCTTTCCTTCTTCTTGTCAAGTCGCCTGAAACACCAGTCACAATTTAGCCTAGTTGGGGGTAATCAAGCCAAAGTAGCCACTGACCCTTCCCTGAAATTCTGCATGACCTTTAGTATACCTAATGTGTATGACTAAATGCATTATGGGAAAACATTGAAAAATTGTTCACTGAGCCTTCTAGAAAGGCTTGAGTCCTCCATGCCCTGATCCTTGGCCCCCTTGCAGGTCCATTGTTA
Source organism: Indri indri (assembly GCA_004363605.1). Classification (NCBI taxonomy): domain Eukaryota; kingdom Metazoa; phylum Chordata; class Mammalia; order Primates; family Indriidae; genus Indri; species Indri indri. Next base: position 72,655 of record RJWJ010003389.1, read on the forward strand.
GATGGAAATGAAGTATCCCTGATTTCTCAGATGCTGCCCTTGCTGGAGCTCAGATCTTAGTGAACAGTCTGGTGTAAGAGTCTGAGATTTCTGAATCAGAAGTGCTGAGTTCTCCTATTACTGATTCTAACGCTATTTCCTTTAACCCTGGACAAATTTCTCTTTGGACCTCAATTTTTCCATGTAAATTAAAGATGTTGACAGGAAAGGGAAATAAATATCAAATCCCCCTTGACAATCACCACTGATTAGAAGTGGTTGCTTAGGTCACTGTGTTCAGAAAGATTCTGAGTATCCTCATTCAATATTTGTCACTGGGCTTCATAATAAATGCATGACATCATAATGCCTAAGAGAAGGGGTTAAGAGCACTGGATTTGGAGTCAAACCTTTCTGGACTCAGTTACCAACTGCATAACTTTACACATTGCTTAACAACTCTAAGTCTGTAAAATAAGAATAATATTGCCTACCTTACAGAGTTACTGTAAGGACTGTATTAGATAATTCATACAAAGTTCTTAGCACAGTTGCTTCACAGTGTAAGCCTATAGTATAGATAGAAAGTTATTGTTATGGACATCAGCTCACTTATAAGCACACAGAAATACATAGCAAAATATTTGCCATGGTCAGATTATTAGGGAGTAGTGCCTTGCCAGTACCATCTCTAGACTTGATACTTTCTAGTGTTCTTTCCAGCTCTAGAGTTATGTTTTTGTGGATACCAAAACAGCACAGATTGTGTGATGCAGAAAGTTTGATGGAGTTTATGTTAAGAATCTGTGGATTATTGACAGCTTTTCTTAGTTGGCTATGTCAATTCAATTTGTCATCCAACTTTTGGATTTCTTTTACCTAGCCATATCTCCCCACACGAAAAACAATTATAACAAGGAGAAATAAAAAGCAGGTGATTATATTGAACTAGTGGATTAACTTTACACTAAATTGGTTTATACAAGTTGATTTGTAATCAATTGATTATATGTTTTTACCTGTCTAATAAATCCAGTATTTTTTGTGGGTTTGGTACAGTTACCACTTCCATTTAAACAATTCTAACTATCATTGATCTGTAGATTCTGGTAAAATTAATTATTTAACAAACTTTTGTTAAATTCCTCTGGTGGCATTGTCATAGCCACTGGAGATACAAAATCATATAAGACATGGCTCCTGGAGCTAAAGAGCACAGAATCTGGAAGACGAGTTCTAGTGGAATTCTTGAGAGTTTCCTGCCATGTACAATATATTTCACATATTACTCCTTTATTCTCTATGGGAAGTATCCCAGCACTAACTCTTAAACGGTTCTGCTCTCCTTGCTTGGCACAGGGCAACTGCACTCCCAGGCTCCCTTGCAGCAAGGCGGGACCACGTGATCATGTCTAACCAATGAAATATGAGTACAAACAATGTGTGTCACTTCCCCTCTAAGGAAGTTAACATTAAGTGAAAGTCTCCATGTTTTCTCTTTCCCTAACATTGGTACTTTGTAAACTCCCAGTTGAAATGATGGCATCATCATATGGTGGACCATCCATTCAGGTGTAAACTGCCATATCCACTCCATCTCACTGCCTATTTGTGTTGAACTTGTAGAGTGAGTAAAATAAAAGCTCTACCTGTGTAAAAGTACTGAGATTTTTATATTGTTACTGAAACACATTGCAGACTACACCTATCATTTTTTATGTAATGGCTCCCAACCATAAAGAGATCATACTCTCACCTATGCATATTAACTCCCTTCTATTCATTTAATCAAACATTTGAGGTTGGAAAATATTTAAAACATCACTTATGCAAGATGGGGCACAGGATAAAACATCAAGAAAATATCAGTCCTATCATCAAATTTGTCTCCATTCTATGTATATTTTATAGAAAACAATGCTTTTATATAATTGCTTGGCTTATCCGCTAATGTTAGCAAATTGTGTGAATTATTTTTAGTGTACTTAATGTGAATGTGGGAACGTTTTGTGTTATAGTAAATAAATGCAATTCTTCAAGTGTTTTGCAAATAAAACATACTATTTTTACTTAGTTTTAAACCTGAGAAATACCTGTTTTGATAATAAAGGGCTTAGTTATGAGATGTTGACTTGGGAGTATAACACAATGCCACAAGTCTATAGATCATAACCAAATCCGAGATCATTTCCTCTGTAGCATATTTTTAGATGTGTTCTTATAAGCCACTACAGTTCAACTCCCATTATAATTAAAATAGTGCAACTATTCCCTCATAATTCAAAAATTTCTGAGTATTCAAAACCTTTGATTGCCTTTTTGAAAAGAAATAGGCATAAATGTATAAATAATTTGTAAGTGCTACATAAATTTATAGAGATAATTAGTATTTCTATATACAGATAACTGATGTGATGTTTTTAAATATGTTTACAGTTCATCTTGATTTTAAATATACTCATTATTTAAAAAAATCTAAACAAAATTAGTTATTTTCCCACCTGATACTTAAAAGAAATAATATTTTTCTTTTTATTATTATTTAAGTATCAGGTGGGGAGATATTCTCCATAAAAATCAAACTCCAGGTGGAAATGGAAGCATTCAGCAACATACTTGTGTATTTTGCTTTTCAATACCACCACATGAGTATTCAGAGACATTTGTTTAATTGGTAAAATTCTAAGTTTTCATATTCAACTCATGAAGCTTATAGGCTAGTGGCATACACACAACAGGGAACTAGAAAACAATCCATAAACAAGCTCATACATTTATTTAAACAATTATTGCCCTGTATCAAAGTAAAACCTTTGTTTAGAAGTCTCTCTCCATGAGGAATGTATGAGCTCCTTGAATTTTGTGCATTATCTTTCCCTACCTGGAGCTCTGGCCCCACCTCCTCCACTGTGTTATCTCATCCTGTTTCCAGTAATCTCCAACTCTTCAATGATCCTCAATTAATAACACGTATAATATCCAAGCTCCTAATTATACGACTCAAGTTCCTCCAGGACCTGGTCCTTGGCTATCCCTCCAGACTCAGCTACTCTCCTGTTTCCAACCAAACACCCTATGCAAAGTTCATCAAAGTGTAGTCTGCAAATTTAGCCTATAAGACACAGCTTAGATGTCATTTCCTTAGAGTAAGACTTTTCCAACTCCCCTTGTCTCTTCTTTGTGCTTTCCCAGTTCCTAACAGCAATAGTGGGTTTGATGGTATAAGGAAAGGGGTGAAATTGTGCCTTACTTACCATTTGATATCTGTAGTCTTAAAATACACAGCCAATTGTGTGCTAGAGCCAGGTAAAACTGGCTGGTTAGAGCCAATTGCGTTCATCTCTTCCCAATTCTACATACAGTGACACCACTGTGGTAGCTTGAAATTGGCCATGGCAACTGAAAATGTCATGTAAATTGGTAAGTGGTACAAGTCATGACTTTTTTTCTTCCAGAGAGCTGATTGTTTCCATTTGCCATCACATCACTGCAAAATGTTTGCCTACCTTGGTAAAGTGGCAAATCATGAAAATATGCCATTAATTCAAACAAATGAAACAGCTCAAATACATAAAATGTTGAGAACAAAATTATTCCTTTCTTTATTAAAATATGATGCTTTCCTATTCACAGTTTCATGAATGGCTTGGGGAGGATCTATATTTTTCTTCAGTAATAGTTGCCTAAGAATTTGAATAATTGATGATTTTATTAATATGTATATCCATTATGGTAATTTTGTTAATTTAGTCATCTTAATAACTATATCAGATTAGTTGTCTACATAAATTACGTAAATATTAGCATGCATTTTGGTGAGGGAGGGTTGTTATACCAAATGGGAAAATATTTAGTATATTCATTTATTCCTACCAAAAAAGAATCAGCCCATACCAAAACCAGCTATTTCTGAAATGTCCTTCAAAGAGAAACTTCAGGACAATGGGCCTTCTACCAGATAACAGTTTTCATAGTCTTGAAGTACCCATATCTCCAGATGGGCTGCTATGAAAATACCAGACAGGGACTGCTCTGATTAGGAGTTTTAGTGAAAATAATTTTCTCTCTCTACCACTTTCTGTGGTATGTAATAGTCTCAGGAGAAAGTTCAGGTAAAATACATGATTGCAAACTATCAAATATATAAGAAACCTTCTAGAGAAAAATCGCTAAATATTTGCTAGGATGTAATTCAGTAGTTCCCAAACATCAATTTGTGTTGGCCAGCCTAGATGCATCAGAATCACCTAGGAAGCTGGTTACAAATTCATATTCTTCTACCCCATAACAACAGGGCCTATGGTAAGCCCTGGCAATTTATATTTTTTGAAACAATTTCCCTAGATGATTCCAGTATATTGATTGAAAGCACTAATGTAATTTTTGACCTTAAGTCCTCTCTCACAAAAATTCTGTTTTAGTTTTCAAGTTTGCTTTCTTTTTACTTTAAAACACATGCTCTCAGATCTGAGTGATGACCATGAAGAGAAAACAGAATTCATCCGTAACATCAACAAATAGCCAAAAAAGAGTTTCAATATGGAATGTAAAGTATTGTGCTTGCACATGAAAAATGAGTGGGGAAATGGAAGCAATTACCTCAATAATTTAGTTTCCCTTCCACTTGATGAAATATTCTGGTGACCTCTCCACATAATTGAGGAAAAGGTGCTCTGAACATTGACTTTTCCAGATAATTTTCCCTATTCTTTTTTTTTCAATATACACAGCTATTCTTCAATTGAATGAACAAAATCAAAGGCATTGGCTTTTGGTCATTATTGCCCTATGAAAATCTTTGCTTATTGCCATATGATAAAACTACTCCTTAATGATTTAAAAGCTAGTTGCAAACTTGAATTTATTGGCAAAATGGCAACTTAGTATCTCAAAAATATATTTGTGTGAGTACTTAAACAAAAATAAGCCTGCTTTCTTAACTGATATATTCATTTGTATATGCATCCTTGCTTTTTCTGAACAGCGTTTTACTTATTTCAGTTGAGTTTGCCTTTGCATTCACCTCAAGGACTGTATATTGACTTTAAAGGTAGTACATGAACCGCATAGGAGCCAGTACTCTGCTTTCCTTAAGAATGTATCATTTTTTTTATTGTTTGTTATTATAGGGGTACAGATGTTGGTTACATATGTTGCCCTTGCCCCCCCTTCCCCCCAAGTCCCAGTTTCAAGTGTGTCCATCTCTCGGGTGGTGCACATTGCACTCTTTGTGTATGCATATATCCATCCCCTCCTCCCCCTCACCCCTCCCCCTTCTCCCTCCTCCCCTGCCCGACATCCAATAGATGTTATTCTTATATGTACACTTACGTGTTGTTCAGTTAATACCCTTAAGAATGTATCATTCTTTTAGAACATACACACTTGTTTTAGCAACATAGAGTATGTTTTCTTTAGTATCTATGAATATATAACCATTCTCATTTTTGTAATTGGTTACACATATTCTTTCAAAGGAAAGGCAGAGATTTCCGTATTCCATAACCATAGATTTCTTATGTTACTTTGCTGTGGAATGCCTCTGACTGTCATTATAACACCATGTAATTTTTGTCTTAATTCATAAAACATTTTAAAAAATGTATGCTAACATTTGGAAACCCGGGGAGTACCCTACTTCTGAAAACAAAAATACTAAGACTCAACAATATTGAACACAGGGATTACATACTGTGTTTTTGTTTTTTTATCTGTTCCATTGACTTTATCACCTTGGTTCTAATGTATTGTCCACAATCACCCATTTAATTACTTTTTGAAAATATTTATAGCACAACATGGCTATAACTATACAGAAGTTGGTCTTTAACTGAAATTATTATGATAATCAGTTACAGTATTTGATCTGGCCTTCTTTTCTAAGTGGTACCATTGATCCAAATTAAAATGCTCAGTTAATGTATTCCCTGCCATACATGGAAATGAATACAGCTTTTATTGACAATGGAGATGATTTAGGGTTCCAAGGATAAGGGTAGATTGCATTATCTTTATTTTCACAAAAATTCAAACTAAAGGTTAAAATAATCAGAATATTTTGGAACTTAAAAAATAAGACATATGAATTAGACCTTAATTTTATTATAAATATGTGATGGTAGAATGGAAAGAGCCTTGTTGCAGAATTTAAGATCCTTGACTTTTAATTTATGATCAACTACTATCAAGCTGTGTGATCGTGGAAAATTCACTTAACCTCTTTGGGTATCAGTTTTCTTGGTCATGATATGAAAGCATTGAATTGAATGTTCTCTAGAGTCTAATCAAACTCTAGTGATTTGGATGGGGGAAAGTAAAATCACTCAAAATTAGTACACTATAATAGTTGGAAGTAATTTTAGCATGATAGTTTGAGGACACTGAGGGTTGGAAACATAAGAGCAAATATTTTCAAAGATTTTATTCAAGAATGAGCTGGAAATAGTTGTTGGGCAGGGCATTATAGTGTTAGCTATATTCTAGAATTGCAGTTGACAAATAAATAGAATAAATGCGGAAGTATCTGAAAAGAAGACCCATAAAAGCAGAATTAGTTGAAAAAATACTCACTTTTAATTTGATTACAGACAAAAATAGTACTGAGACTCAATTTGGATTCAATTTACAAAAATAATTGTAATGCAATTCAATTTAAAGGGGTTGTTCCTCGTAGGCAAAGGCAAAAGTTAAAAAAAATGACGAAACTTAAAAATAGGTCAAGAACTACCAAATGTATGGTTCTCATCTCAGACTGTGAAAGTGAGAAAAATGAATCGGAATATAGAATATAGATACAGAAAATGCATATATAATTTGAAGAAGAGACTCAGCTGAGAAACATGAGGTGTAGTTTTAGAATCTAGCACATCTTTGAGATTTAAATATTCACAATAGATTTCCACTAGCTGGAAATGATAGAATGGGAAAACCATTTAACAAGACGAATATTTTCAGAAAAATAAATACTTAAGCAGTGCTACAAAATGACTTCAATTCAGCATAAACACCTATTATGGTTCATTGGTTGGCTTCATAGATGGGTCATTATTTTGCTGGGTGGGAGCGGTTAAGGCAGGAGAAACCAAAATCAGTCAAAAATTCACTGGCCAGCTTAAAAAGCCACACTTTACTATTATTATTATGGTAAGATCCACTCTAATTTCAGGAAATGTTAAATCGTGAATCACAGAAATACAGTGATTGGTCTACTTTCTTTCTTCTCTTCCCCAGGTCATTGATTCTATTGAATGCCATCATCCTTCTGACTTCTTTTTGGTGAGATAGGGGTCACTGTTGACCTTTTGGATGCAGTTGAGCCCCAGCCCACCTTATTCTAAATATTTATCTTTATACCACAGCCTTTTACATTTTAATTATTTCCATAACCATTTTTAGCTACTATCTTTCAATAATGTATGGTAGATTGGAACTGAAAACCTGATTCTGCCACTAAATAGTTTGATGACCTTGGGAAATCACTTTCCTATGGTCTCAGATCCCTCACCTATAAAACGAACATCAGTAAGATCCTGCTCCGATGCAGTTTGTTGGATTTTATTTGTCTGTTCTCATGTGGATATCACTCATATGCTTTGATCACTGTATTTATATTAATACTTCTGCAATCCTTTTGTGGATTCAGTATGGATTTATTCATGAGCAACATCACAAACGAAGCATAGTATTTCAAATGGAAAAAAAAAAAACCTAACATAATCCAGGTGTTCGGGTCATCCATTCTTTAATCATTTTCTGATTCAATAAATATTTAATGAGAAGCTACTAAGTGCCATGAAGGTGGAGAGCTCAAAGTGTAATGAAAGAACAAACAGGAAAATAGATAATTATCATACAATGTGACAAAAGTATGATAGGGATATAGACCCTAAAGAACAGGTACTGTGGGAGCACAGAAAAAGAGTAAAATAATTGGGAAATTTCCTAATTAGATAAAATTTAAGAGAGCTTTTAAAGAACTATTAATATATCGATAGTATATAAGTTTCTTTTTTTATTGTTTGTTATTATAGGGGTACAGATGTTTAGGTTACGTATGTTGCCCTTGCTCCCCCTTCCCCCCAAGTACCAGTCCCAAGCATATCCATCTCTATAAGTTTCTATTTTAAAAACTCATAAGCAACAAGGTGAAAGGGTGTCTTTTATTTTATAGACATTTAAATGGGAAATTACACACACACATACACACACACATTTGTGGTACGGCTAATGTGAATATCCATCAGTCACAACTGGAGACAATAAATCATGCTTCTTTGAAAGCATCAACCAGAAACAAACCAGAATGCACTAACCAGAAGCAATTGGCAAGAGGAGAGAAAAGAGAGAATGGCTGCACTATTGCAGAACCACACTGGATATGCACTTTGAAAAGTACACTAAGTATACATGCATTAAAACCACAAAGAGAACCATACGTTATGCTTGCTGGATTTGACTACCTTGTGTTATTGTATGATTAGTTGTCTGCCAACTTCAAATGTGAAATTATGGAAAGAAAACTATAGGGTACCTCTAGGAAAGGAATGTGGGGAAATTCCTTCCCCCAACTTCATTTGAATAACTAATAAAGAAACACATTTCTCCATCAAGTTTGTTAGCTAAGAAAAGAAAAGAATGAGAACTGAACATTTCAACAATGTCTACAGAAGTAGAGTGGAATGAAGAACTGAGATAATTATCTAAAAGGATCTGGGGATGGAGATTTCTAGAAAGGCGGGATGAATTTGTGTCTGAGTCACCTGGATGAGTCGTCTACAGTGATTACATTGCTTGAGCAAATCGCTCAGTTCTCTATTTTACTTTCCAGTTGGTTCTATAGTCCAAAATACAATCACTGCTGGATCCTCATCATAGAAGTCAAGTGTGGTATTAGAATGATTTATACAGGTAATTCTGGGCCATAGCAATATCTGAGACATCTTTGAACAAAAGTTATTTTGTTTCCTTATTTGTTGTTAAATTATAGTTGTTATTTGTAGCAGATACATCTGATTGTCCGTGTCACACCTGCTCAGCCCACATCTGATTTCACCTGCAGCTTCAGTGCACAATTTCATGTGAGCTCAGATTCGCCTCATGCTGGCAGCATCTCACCTCAAGAACTTGTCACAATGTCTTTCTTCCCAGGGCCTTCCCCAATAGAATGGGAATAAGAACATGCTTTCCACATTGCAGAAATATGAGATTATTATCCCCCAAGAGCAATCTTTAACCAACGAAAGACAAAACCAAATTAATACATTATCCTACCTCTGTTCATCAGGTGGACAATTCTGGCAGCCATTCTGTGCACTTCTCAGGATGTCTCAACACAACTGAGTCCATTGTGCCCACAGTGATGGTCTCAACTATACACCTTATATTGCTATATTGATTTTTCCTTTCTGCCTTCCTCTCCCTGTTCCCTTACTCATGGTTCCTGGAATTAACTCCTAAACAAACTACTTACACTTTGGTCTTTATCTTTGGCTCTACATTCAGGAGAACCTAAACTAAGATAGTGTGGTAAAGAAATTGTTCTGTGTTCATCAGTTTCCTCTTCCTCATTTCAAATGAAAACAGTATTCCTCGGCCTCTGTAAAGTAATTCTAGGAACCTATGATAGAATACTGACTAGTGGAATGTCAGCAGAAGTAACCTAATGTGTTAAAAAAATTCTAAGGAGAGCAAGTGCAACACTGAGGGCCTGTCACCACTCCTGTAGCATACTGTTTGGCCCCATTCTAGGTCTAGCACCTGGTACACTCCATAGAAATTGTTGCTTTACTTGTCTTTCTCCTTACCCCAACCTCACTAGAGTGTTAGTTCCTTGCACAGAGCCTCTTGCAGAGTAAATTTTTAGTAAATGTTTGTGAATAAATAAATAAAGCCTAATACTTTAGCAAAAGCACACAAAAAACTCAAGTCACTAAGAAGTTGTGAGAATTAAATCCACTTTCTTTACCACATGCTCTCTCTTGATTATTCAGCCTTTCTTTCCATATATCATAGGAAAGATATGAGTCTTTCCTATCCACAAATATTTTTCCTCACATCTCTCAAAAACAAAACAACACGAAAACCTTCCTAGATTATTTTTTATAGCACTCCAGTTATAGGCCATCCTTCCTATTCCATTTCACAGCCAGACTTCTTTAATGAGCTGTGTATATTCATTGTCTATGCCTCCTTACTTCCCACTCACTCCCTACTCACTCTTCAGCTTACTTCATTTTGGCTTCTGTCTGCACCACTCTATTGAAACTCATCAATGTCACTGAAAATTCAATTTCCATGATGCTGAAGCCAATGGCTATTGTCCAGTCTTCATATTATTTGACTTCTCAGCAGCGGCCTGCATAGTTGGCTATTTCCTCCGCCTCAAAACACTGCAGTACCTTGATTCCTGTCATATCACACTCACATGGATTTCCTCCTGGCTCTCTGACTGCTTATTTTCAGTCTGTCTTGTGTGCTCGCCTTCCTCTATATGTTCCTTAAAATAAGTCTTTCTCTAGGTCATTTCATTCTCACTTGGCACACTGGTGTCATATGGCCATGACTGCCACTTGTGTGCTAATTATTCTTAAATCTATAATGATATTTCATATCAATATTCTTATTTACAGATCTCTATTATTTTTCTATTTACTGGATATATACTTTTGAATATTTAACAAGCACTTCAAGTGAACATATGAAAAACCGAACCCACTGTTTGTACACTCACACCTTAATCTATCACTCCGTCTGAGTTTCCTGTCTCAGCAAATGACAGATAGATGCCTAATCAACAAATGTAGAAAATTGATAGATGTGTCTGAGCCCTATCCCTTTCTCTTCCTATATCATAGCAGTCACTTCATGCTATCAATTCTAAACCATAGGAATCTCTCAAAGTCCATCCTTTCTTCACCACCCTAGCAGAGAGCTCCTTACATCAGGTCCTTATCATTTTTTACAAATAATTCCAAATTATTATACCTGGTCATCATTCCTGCATCTCAGCACATTTCAATTATGTTTTCATCAGTCTGCCTTCCCCACTAGACTGAGTGCTCCTAGATGGCAAACAATGTTCTTCCACATATTTACACTTTAGAACTTGGTACAACACGTAGTTGAAACATGTTAGTTGAATGGATAAATAAAGGAATAAATGGATGAAGCCTACTCTGTATTTTCCTCTATTACATGTATGTATATATACTATTTCTTAATGCTCTTAGCAAACTGTAAGCAGAGCAAACTCTTAACAATTTTATCCAAGGGATTAATATCCAAAAAATAGATAAGGAAGTGATGCAACTCAACAGTAAACAAACAAACAAATAACCTGGTTAAAAAATAGGGGAAGACCATGGATAGATATTTTTCCAAAAAAGATCTACATATGGCTAATAGGTATATGAAATGCTATACAACATCACTAATAATCATGGAAACGAAAATCAAAACCACAAAGAGATATCACCTCACAACTGTTAGGATGATTATTACCAAAAAGACAAGAGATAAGAAGTTTCAGTGAAGTTATGAAGAAAAAGGAACCCTTGCATACTGTGGGTGGGAATGTAATTTGGTATAGTCATTTTTAGAAAACAGTATGGAGATTCCTCAAAAAATTGAAAATAGGACTACCATATAATAAAGAAATCCCAATTTGGGGTATCTATCTAGTGGAAAGGAATATCTCAAAGAGATATCTGTACCCCCATATTCATTGCAGCATTATTCAGAGTGGCCAAGATAAGGAAATAGCCTAAGTGTCTACCCATGGATAAATGGATGAAGAAATATGATAATGAAATATCATTCAGCCATAAAAAAGAAGAAAATCCTTCCATTTGCAACAACATGGATGAACCCTGAGGGCATTATTTTAAGTCAAATAAGTCAGACAGAGAAAGACAAATACTGTATGATTTTATATGTAGAACCTAAAAAAGGCAAACTCATGGTAATAGAGAGTAGAATGGCGATTGGCAGTGGCTGTGGGGTGGGGAAAATAGGGAGACATTGGTCAAAGGGTTCAAACTTTTTAAAATAGTTATAAGATGAGTAAATTCTGGAGATCTAATGTATAGCATGGTGATTATAGTCAATAATATCGTATTGTATACTTGAGATTTGCTAAAAGAGTAGACCTTAAATGTTCTCACCACACACATGCACAAAAGTTTACCATGTGAAGTGATGGATGTGGTAATGAACTCAACTGTGGTAATCATTTTTCAATATATACATATATCAAATATTCACACTTTATATATTAAATATATATAAATACTGTCAATTATACCTTGATAACGCTGGAAAAAAGTTATCTTTAACACACAGAATGACCTCAATAATTTCTTGAGAACTGAAGAATAATCTGAGCATTCAAAGCATCTCTTTAATGAGAACCATATTAAAAAAAAACCTCTTGGTTCAAATGAATATATATACATATATGTATGTGTGTATACATATATATATATTTTAGAAACCAAATACATTTTGACTACTCTAAGAGTATGGGATCAGACAGTTTGAAAGAAGAAAAAGTGATGAGTTAATTCTGCCAAACAACCAAGGGTTTTTTTTGTTTGTTTTGTTTTAACAAAATATCCTAGTTTTATCAAATCAACCAGTTATATCAGTATTATCTAGAGAAAATAAAATACAGTTTTGCTATATGTCCAGTCATTTTTCATTGTTTGCCTATCCTTGTGAAGTTTCGGCTAGCATGTAATGAAAGTATTATAAAGAATTTTTAGAAAATAACTTAAACTTAATTATTGAATCTTATAATAATTTAAGAAAATGTGAACTTATTAATAACTCTCCTTTTGTGTTATCTATGCAGAAAAGGTTTGGCAAACTTATTCACAATGCTAAAGAAAAATGTTAAAGGATAGTAAACTGTTTAGAGGAAGAAATTCTTTCAAGGACATTTGCAAAATCAACTTGAGTTATAAAAAAATGAGTCAGTTACAAATTATCTTTATCTATTAACTTAAAAAAAGCTCATTAAATGCTCTATAAGACTAAGCTTTATTGATTATTATTCAAATTGGTTAGATCGATAAAATTTATGTAAATGAATTCTAAATAAATACTGAAGACTTTTGACTAATTCGGACTGGCCATCCCTCTAAAGAGTCTGATTTAACAATACTTTAAAGTGTCTGAAGAAAGGTAATTTTGAGGAAATTATGTGCTCTTTATTGATTTTGTGTACTACACTTTTTTATCTTCAGAACAGTTGGGTTTTCTTTAAATAAATACGTGTATGCATATAATTCTATTGAAATACTCAGGCATTCCTACTTAATCTATTTCAAATTTAGTCTGCATCATTTACACCACAAAAACAAACATTTGACCTCTTGTTCATAGAACCATTTTTATTAATAAGTAGTAATTGATTTAAATGAAAGTTTGCCATTTCTTCAGCTAACTTGCAAACATACTTCTCCCTCATAGTCAGACAAAAGAGACAAAGAATGTGCTCTAGACATTTAGAGTATTTGCTTATTCATTTTTTATTATTTTTTTTAATTTCTGCAGATTATGAGGGTACAAATGGGGAGGGTATTGGCTCATTCTATTTTTTTTTGTGTGTGTGTGTGTGTTTCTTTTTTTTATTTTTATTTTTTTATTGTTTGTTATTATAGGGGTACAGATGTTTAGGTTACATATGTTGCCCTTGCCCCCCCTTCTCCCCAAGGCTCATTCTAAATTAAGGTGACACTTTTATGCTTTAGAGGACACCTTCTCTATGGTTATATTTCCATTCTAATAGATTCAGTTCTGTTCACATTTGTTCATGGATTCATATGGAAATCATTATTGGAGACCAATAATCTGGAATAGGTTTGAACACTGCTTATATGTCAGATCTGCATAGTCTGTGGATGGTAAGCATTCTGCCAATCTTTGCTATCAGATTTGACCTGGGGAGGTTTCTGGCACATTGAGCATGACATTTATTTAAGTGTTAGATTTATATTATGCTTTTCTGAACAAAAGTTCAAGGAGTCAAGTACAGTGCCATGATTTGCCACTACACAAATTTTCTCAGTAAAATTATAATGACATGTTACACAAAATTTCCTTTCTTGTAGTGTCCTTGTTTGGCTTTGATATCAGAATAGTGTTAACCTCCTAATATGACTTCACAAGTATTCCCTGTACTCCCATTTCTGTGAAGAATTTTTTTTTTTTTTTTTTTTTTTTTTTTTTGAGACAGAGTCTCACTCTCTTGCCTGGGGCGAGTGCCGTGGCGTCAGCCCAGCTCACAGCAACCTCAAACTCCTGGGCTCGAGCAATCCCACTGTCTCAGCCTCCCGAGCAGCTGGGACCACAGGCATGCGCCACCATGCCCGGCTGATTTTTTCTATATATATATTTTTAGC
>RJWJ010003390.1:0-86536 GCA_004363605.1 Indri indri
ACACAATACAACACACAAAACGCAGGCATTTAAGAAGAGAGAGATTGAGAAAAAGAGCAAGCAAGAGAGAGAGAAATTCTGAAATAAGAGTAATATATAATTAAATAACTTAATAATTTAATGAACACTGAAGGGGTTAAATGTCTTGCTAAAGTCATCAGAGTGTCAGGATTAGTACCTGAAACTAACTGATCCCATGTTTTTGGTCTTATTACTGGAGGTCTGTAGAATATATAACCATTGTCAACCCAGGAGATTTTGTTGTTATTTTACACCTTTCTTTTTTCTGTATATGAGTCAGCCCATTGGCTCCAAAGTTAGCTTGAATCTTGCAACAGTGAGTGTGATACTCTTAACATTTGCAGAAAGAATAATGAAAGTCAGATCCATCATATTTGTGTTGGATTTAATAAGACTGCTAACCTGAGCTTCTATCTGGAATGGTAAAAATGAATCCTGATGGGCTTCCAGTAATCAAAAACCCTGGAATACGGACACATTTAACAAGACTTCTCCTCTAGAATTAATTCTGGCATCTGCCTCACTAAATATCTTTCTACAGTTGAGTTGGAGAAAATTTTTCTAGTATTTTCCCAGTAATAGAAGGAAATTTACTGGAAATCCCATGAGTAGAAATAAATTCCATAATCATTACATATTTTTGCTCTCTCAATCAAAAAAAAATCTATAACCATTATCACCACTATGTTTAAAATAAAATGCACAAATACTGCACAATTGCTCATGTTCATGACGATTTCTATATATATCAATAATGATGAAAATACCCCTAAAAACTCATTGTGATTTTAGGCTATAAACTTAAAAATATGTTGTTTAGAGTGACAGATGTGTTATTAATATTACCTTCTACTCTGAAAAAAATATGGTCCAATTTTAGTTCTTCCTCTGAAAATACCATACTTTTAAGACTGAATGAAGACTAGGAAACTAATAAAGACAAAAAATCTAAATAGAAGATTGCATGGAAGTTCCATTCACAGATGGAGGGAAATTTTTTAATCTCTCAAATAATCAATAATTATTTCATAAAAGTAAAAAGATCTTTTTTAGCACAGATTATTAAGGAAAACTATATTTATAAAGAATTTACATTCTTATATATGTGGTTTAGACAATGCAGAAAACATTGACTAAATAAAGGTCTTCACACATAAACATGTATGTGCACATGTATAATATATATATACCTTCCCATATCTCTTCTCTCACAGTAAAAAGGGTTTATTTTCTCGGTAATTAGGTAATAGGTTTGATTTTCATTATCATTATTTTCCAAATTTCTCATAGAGACCTATAATTTTTACTTAGTTCATTATAAGTGTTTTCCTATGTTTAAAATTATTTCTTAGTGGTGCACTCTTAATGTTTTATTGATTTTCATCTTGTACCACATATTAAATAAGAATATTTTTGTTTAAAATATTATAAATGAAAGAAAAATAAGTGCAGGCCATTGTTCAAGTAATTCTGTTCACATTTCTGACTTTTACTCTAGGGTAAACATCCAGTAGTGAAATGGTTACATTAAGAAACACATGGTAGACGTGGTTGTTGGTCGTCATGGGCATTGTTAAATTCCTCCTCCTGATCATACACTCATTCATACATATGCACTCATGCACTTATACATATATTGATGTGAGTGTGTGTGTGTGTGTGTGTAAATGTAGTTACTATTTTACACTTCTATCATCAGTGTAGAATACACCCTTAACATCAAGAATATTATATTTTAAAATGATCAAAGTTTTATAGGCCAATTTATAGGCTTAAATTTCTGTCTCTTTACAGTTTAATTAGCCTTTCTATTCAGCATTACTAACCCTAACCCTAACCCTTACTTACCTGTCAGCCTTTTACATATTTTCAATATCAATTTTCACATTATTTTCTTAACTGATATTTTTTCTTGGGACATTTGTAAATATCTTAGTGATTTGAGAATATTCTTACTATAGTGAAGATGTTTACACTTTATCTGTCATATATATTTGGTGTGATCATTTGCCCTTTTCCCTCACTGGAGTCAGTTTGCCTTTGGTCTTGATTACACCACCCCTGGTTGTCCCAGCCACAATCCATCTTCTTCTGGGGTTATGGCATGTGAATGGAACTTAAATTCATTACCATTCATAAATTATCGTTGCCAGACCATGATGATAATTGCAACGATGAGCCAAGTGTCATAAGAAACTCCAGTCAGGCTGGAACCTTGGGATTTTGTTTGATACTTGAGGAAAAATGCTGCTGTTAACTTTTTCTCTTAAAGATGGGGGCCACATAAGTTGTCAACATATTCTCACCATGAAAAGAGTGACAAAAATGAAGCATCAGATGCAGATGGAACAAAGGAAAAAAATAGTGACCATTTTTACTCCATTCGTTTGCCAAACAAGCCTTGGTGATAATATAAATGAAAAAAAAATGTTCTTTTTTAAATCAGATAGCATTGTCTTCTTTCACTGACACTATTTGAACTTTCAGAGTTTATTTAAATGTTTGAATTTCAATTTGATTTGCAAAGGAGCTTTATAGACCGATGGACCATTGTGTATTAGTAATATAATACGGGGAAAATATTCAGCATGTAGCAATAGCCTTTAAATTTGTATTATCACTATGCAAAAGTATTGTCTATTTACTTTTGGTGACATTCTTTCGTAAATCTCTTGTGTTTAAATATTACCTTAAATTCTCTACATCAAAACTTTTAGCATTTTCATTGAAAACAATTAATTTGAAAAATAATTTGGAGTATGAGTTAAAGGTGTAATTATCTTTGTGTTAAATATTCCCTATACATTTTTTGAATGCTCTGTTTTTATTACCAAATTTGGAAAGCTACCTTAATTATATTTCCAATATCTATCTTCTGATTTTTTTTGTCTTCCTTTTATGCTCTATTGAATTATTTTGGGGTAGTGCACTTTATGTTCTAATTTCTTCTAAGTTTATGAATATCTCCTATCTATGCAAATCTCTGGCTATATTGGTTAAATAAAGTTCCAAAAAAATTTATTCATTTTTAAATTATGCGCATTCATGCAGTATTGAATCCTACCATTATTTTCTTTTCAATTTATTTAAGCTTTTACTTACAAGCCTCTGTATTCTCAACAATTATAGATATTTAGATTTAGAATTTTAGATTTACATTTACATTGGAAAATATTCTCTTATTTTTTTTCTTTGAACCTTTGCAGCTAGCTATTCCATTGTATGGCTGTGTCAAGATTTGCTTAACTATTATCTATTACTCAACATATCACTTGTTCAAACTCCTTTTCAGTTACAAATGATCCTAATAAATAATGCTAAGCAATTTAAAAAATATATCAGAAGTTTAGTAGAAATGGGATTTCTACGTCAATGACTATACATACCTGAAATTTGGGTAGATATAGCAGCAGGTTCTAATGCCACAAGTAATGTTTTGTGTGCCTGTTTCCCTACATCCTTGCCAAGAGGGTATTGTTGAATTTTTAAATTTTGGCAATGCTGTTAATGAAAGTGGGATCATTGTAATTTTTCATTCTGTTTCATTCATATAAACAAGGATGGTTTTGTTTTCCTATGTTTAAAGATCTTTTTAATTTTTTTATCTGTATAATGTGATCTGATCCATTTTTTATAGGGTTAATATTTTTTTCTTAAGGATTTTTATCAAAGGTCTTTATACATTATGGAGATTGATATATTATGGAGTTTGGCTCTGATAACTAACTGCCAATATTTTTTCCAGTTTTCATTTATATTTTACTTGACTTACGTGTTTTAAGATGTGTAGATGTTTGCATGTTCTTTTTACGATGTAAAATTTTGAATCATTTCCTTGAATGATTTCTTTAATTTAGGGCATATTTTATATAAAATTGCTATTAATTTTTTTTATTTTTAAAAATGTTTTTAGTCTAAATCCTTGATCTATTGGAACTTATGCTACTATTTGGTGTAAGATTCCAAATATATTGTTGTCCAGATGGCTACACTCTTATTCAAATATTACTTATTGAAAGTTATATCTTTTCACTATAGAATTGAAATGCCATGTTGTCATGCATTATTTTTTTAGATTTTATTTATTATTCCCATTGGTTTTTCTACTTATGTACCATCTTTGTTGAAGTTTTATATGCTTTAATAACTGATAAAACAAGTTAGCTACATCAGTCTTGTATTTGGTGCTTTCTTACTGCTCTTACATATTCTTTTCCACTTGAATTATGTCCAGTCTCCCCATCCCTACCACTGTCATAAAAATAATTGCTATTTTTATTATTTATCCCTAAATATGTTATGCTAACTTAATTGTCCACTCTTCTACTATCAAATCTAACTGGTTGTTCTTTGCATATAAATAAATGTCATAATAGTTTATATTTCATGTAATTATCATGAATGGACTTTTACCCTAATTTGTTCTTCTTATTGGTGCTAACTATGAATGAATACTAATTATTCCTCGTAGCAATAGTTTTAATTTTAGTGTCATTAATGGCTATATTTCTAAAAGTTGTATGATAGGCATCAGATTATACCTTGAAAAATATGTGTTTGAAATGATTTGAAATAATTCATTTTATAATGTTCTGGGATCAGTGCTTTCTTAAATGCAATCTTTTGACAAAAATGCCACTATGCTCTAAGTTTATTGGTATAGTCATTTTTCTGGCATTTCAGATAATATTGGTATTGTATATTTTTGTAGATATCATTCATATTATATTTTTTCAAATTTATTTTTATGATGTTAAATTGTATTTTGCTACGATTTTTCTTTCCTGTTCAATATTCCCAGTGATAGTGTATGTGCAGTGAAATTGGCTCAATTATTACACTTTTAGAGGAACTGTAAATTTATTCACACTGCTTTTGTTTCAAACAATTCACCTATAGTATTTGAAACCATAAATATATTAATATTATGTGAAAAAGTAATACTGTTTCTGGGAAGTGATCCCAAAGCAATAAACAAATGTAAGTGAAAAGCCTTATAAGTGGAGATATTCATTTCCCCAGTACATATCATAGTGAAAGATCATAAACAATATAAAAATATCACTGACAGTCACAAAATTTGGAATATATTTGTGCATCAACTCCATGTTATAGTCTCTATTTTAGGTACTGAGGACTCACCAAGGAGATACTCCTTATAGAAAAGGGAGCTACACAAAATATCCCAGCCTCAGGAAGTGCCCAAGTCATTGGAATAGAAATTCCACTTTGATTAAAGTAAAGTGTTTATTTTTTGGATATCTCTCTCAACTGAGCCCCCTTCTAATACAAAGCTAAGTAACAAAACTACAAGATTTTCACTAAAAACACTTTTCGACTTTGTAGCATAGGCACTATTGTTTAGGTAGTTTTCCAACAGAATATAAACAAAGAGAGAGTTATTCATCATTTTATAAAACTTCACTAAGCAACTTAGCCATATTTGACCTTTCAGTGTCTCATTTAAAGTAGGGAGAGTGTGGAGATCAGTGGAAATGGTGTTATCTGGACATCTACCCAAAGGAACAAAACACAGTCTATAAAAAAGACATCTGCACTAGAATAATTACAGCAGCACAATTCACAATTGCAAAGATGTGGAAACAACCCAAGTGCCCATCAATACATGAGTAGATTAATAAAATGTGGTCTATGGATACCATGGAGTTCTACTCAGCCACAAAAACTAATGGTGATCTAGCACCTCTTGTATTATCCTGGATGGAGCTGGAGCCCATTCTACTAAATGAAGTATCCCAAGAATGGAAAAACAAGCACCACATGTACTCACCATCAAATTGGTATTAACTGATCAACACTTAAGTGCATACATACTAATAACATTCATCAGGTGTTGGGCAGATGGGAGGGGGGAGGAGGAGATGGGTATATACACACCTAATGGGTGCGGTGCACACCATCTGGGGGATGGACAAGCTTGAAGCTCTGACTCGGGTGGGGCAAAGGCAATATACATAACCTAAATATTTGTACCCCTGTAATATACTGAAATTAAAAAATAATTTCCTCAGCTGTGACACAAACCACTGTGTATGTGGAGCATCCAATATAAGCTCTTGTGCATCACCCTGATAAGAATTGGAGACAAGGGGAATAGATGTGAATGTGAAGGTCATGCTGCCTTCTGTACCCCGAGTAATAAATTTTTTTGTCTTTTATCCAGGAGCCTCATGTATGTTCCTAGTACCTCACGAAAGTGTGACAGGCTAACACAGTTCTTGAAACTAAGTACCTACCAAAATCAGATGAGAATTAGAAAAGAATGAAGACCCTGGGACCCTTTTCAAGTTATAAAAAACAAACTAAAACAAAAACCATGAAATTGGCAGGAATCTCATACATCTTGAAACAAAATGTTCAGTGGTAATTATGTACATCTTAATCTCTGATTGGATATATCATTAAAATCACACACTATTACAAATCACAAGACCATTTGATTGGGTTATCAGTGCTTACCTCCAAGTTCTCAGCATTTCAAAATAGTGGCTTGATTAGTTAAAATATGCTTGTCCCCATATAGAATTATCCCTTCAAATTTATACTCACAAACAGATTATATACGTGCTTTGCATTTGCTGTTCTGCCTCATTCCATATGTCCTCTCTCAGAAAGTATGCCTTTTTCAGTTTATGTATTAACAAGCAGGCATTGAAACCTAATACACTGCACAGTGCCAAGCTAATAGTTTGTGGAAGTGTTTACATGAAGAATAGATGTACATAAAGGCACAAAGTGGCTGGAAAAGATAGCATGAGAAAGCACAAAAGTCAAAATGAATTTTAAAGGGAAAATATTTTAAAAATAATAAAAACGACCAGCAAAATATACTAATAATTGGCATGATGTGGAAGAACATATTTTCTACTTTGTGCATACACTGTATATGTGTGTGTATAGATAAGTAGATAGGTAGATAGCATATATTATTAATGCCTATGTTAATAATAATGTGTATAGATACATACACATTGCATGTATATCTTTATACATGTATAAAAGTAGGTCCAAGATAAGGAAGTAAGTCCCTTATTTAATAATTTGAATGATATGAATCTAATGAGTATTTTACCTATATTATAACATTCACTTGCCATAATCACCCATTGGGAAGGTGCCATTATTATGCTTACTTTACAGATAAGGAAACTAAGGAATTAAGGTTTTAAGTTACTTGTCCATGTCTAGAAAGTACTTGATTCAGAATCCCAATCTATTCATCAGTAGTTTGACTCTAGAATGTATAACTGTTAATTTTATAATTACAATCATGTAGTGATATCTGCAATTTTTGGAGAACTTCCTGAAATATTCTATATATAATAGGTTGATTATTTTGGAAAATATTTCTTTATGGTTGTACTTCACACCCTCATCCAGAGATACTTGAGTTTAACCATTTGAACAGATAAAAATAAAAATGAAATAGTAGGAAGTTTGCCTGAAGTATTAATAATTGTTTGAAAGTGACATAAAACTTATCTCTTAGGAAATTGTT
Organism: Indri indri; assembly: GCA_004363605.1. NCBI lineage: Eukaryota > Metazoa > Chordata > Mammalia > Primates > Indriidae > Indri > Indri indri. The sequence goes on from RJWJ010003390.1 coordinate 7,541, forward strand.
TTGATTTATATGCTGTGTTTATTACTTTGCAAAGAAAGAACACTTCTGCAAACATCAAAGAGTACTAATTTAATCTGGATATACTGCAAAGATATTAATGAGTTTATAAATTGAAATAAATTTATGTCTGGAAGACTCATTAAAATAATTTATTATTTTTCTTTTAATGAATTGGATTAATAGCAATAATTATATATCCTACAGTGCTATGATCAAAGTTCATTTTTTCTATAAAATAATTTAAGAAAATGCAGCCAATCAAGATATTTATATTGATGCAAAATGTATTTTTAATACATTGATGTTCCTATGCATAAAGAATATAAAGGCTTACATGACATTTTGTAAAGAGCTAAAAATGTTAAGACGCGTTTTTTCACCTTTGTAAGTCAAAAAAATATTTCTAATAAAATCATCAAGAAATATAGAAGAAGTAAAAATCTCTATCAGCAAAATAGACTAAATGCCACCCACAAATTCAACTTTAAAAAATTACTCACAGATATAAAACAGACAAAATCAGCATGAACAATTAACAGACCAAAAATTTCTGAAGCAGAATTCAGCACATAAGACTCCAAGAATGAATATAGCTGTGGTTCCTGTGTCACACTAAATGAGAAGGCTAATTATTCATACTTATTAGAGAGAATTCTCAATCTTGTGAAATCTCTACCAGGTATACAAGGAATCAGCGTATTCGGGATGTGGATCTCATTGAAATACTTCAGCATGGTCTTACATTTGCTTACATGACTGCGCAGGGCACGATGGGGGCTTTTTCACGGGTTTTTGGCAACAAGGGCGCTGTACTGTTAATCCCACTTGTGACATTGTGCTGACTTCATCAGTGTTGTCATTTGGGAAAGGGTGCTCTTAATTTTCCTGCCATGGCTGCCACAGTATGTAATGCCTTCCCTGCTGTCCACCACACAGTAGCCTCTTCTGAGGGCAAGACAAATTAAACACACTCAGCACGGCAGAGAAGAACAATGAGAACTGGGTCTCGTTGACATCATTGGGTAACTGAACTTTCCGTATTTGTTGGTCCTGTCTCTAAAGGTCTTATATGCAATGATTAATATACATACTGTTTAATGCAAATTGTTTGGGGACTTTCTGTTATTTAAACTCAGAACACTTGACTGTATCCAATGGCTTCCTGTGCTTGCTTCTTTAGAAAGTTTCCTGACTACCTGACCACATTGGCAGGATTGTTTTTAGGATGTAGAAGGTTCACATACACCACCTGCATTTTAGAAACTATGATCTGAGCTTTAAAACCTGTACCATCATAACATTTTAATTTTTATTCTCAATACAGCACAATTTTCAGTACCGAGACATGTCCCTTTATTTTTTATGCCTTTTTAGCCCAAATGTTTACTATTAATTAAATGCCTACATATTAAGCAGAGCAAAAAAAAAAAAAAAAAAAAAAAAAAGCTGTTTTAATTCTTTTCACATTATACATTACAGTACCAAGTAAAATAATCACTTGAAGTTTAGGCTAATCATTAAAAACCTACAATTTTCCTGAATAAAATCCCAAACTTTGCCATTCAGCAATCTGAGATAGATTTACTGTGGTTATTTTTGTTGCTATGCATTTTTTTTTCTCTGAATAACTTCTCAATTCCCCAAAGATGGCTTCTGTCCCTTCATTTTTCTGTAATCTCATATCTATAGCTAGGACAGAAGAAAACCTAAGGTTGTTTTATTTGCTTTGCACTTTGGGGTGTATTCCCACTTTGGATACATTCCTCAATTTTTGTCCTGCTTCTAAATAAAAGTGTAGCATACCTTGGAACTCTGAAATTGGCCTGATTTTCTTTATCAGAGATGTTTTCAGTGTCATGGTGGCTGTGCTCTCTAAACAGTGTCAACATCATTGATTCTTTGCCTTGTCTTGTGAAGAAAAATGAATACATGATTAGATGAGGCAACCAACTTATATTCTTTAGCTTGCCCCTGATAATTTCGCAGTTGGACAGATTTCATCAATCTTTATGCACTAGCTTTCTTTTGTCAATAAAACAAGACAATGGCAAGGTTGAGGATTTTATTCAGGAAAATTGTAAGTTTTTAATAATTAGCCTACACTTCAAGTGATTATTTTACTTGGCATTGTAATGTATAATTTCTTATATGCAATGATTAATATACATACTCTTTAATGCAAATTGTTTGGGGACTTTCTGGAATATACATTTCTGAATATTTTCCATCCATTTTGGTTGAATCCATGGATGTAGAACCCACAAATAGAGAGATGACTCTATGATCAAAGTTCCAAAGGTGTTGTGAATGTTCACTTCAACATTGAAAAGAATCCAGTTCTTCCTCTGGGTTTTTCAGCTGCATGAGTCAATCAATAACCTTTTTATTTGCACGAATTTATATACATTCACACACACACACACATATCAAATTTGTCACATTTAACTGTAAGTTTCTTAAATTATTCAAAGACAGGTACAAATTTGATACTACCAGTAATTCCTAAAATTAGGTGGAATAATATTTAGTTTTGGTCTAGTTACTTAATATATGAAGGATTAAGATTATAATGTCCTTTAATCTGAAATATTTTAAGTATTTATATGTTTAATGTTTATTTTGTAACTTCATGTATTTTCCTTCATGTATTTTTACAATAAAAAATTTTAAAAGCCAATTTAACTGAGCATTTCTTGTCAGACATTGTTCGATTTTTTATACATATCGAAAATTGCAGGCTATAAAACTAGATAGCTTAGATGAAATAGATATAATTTCTAAAAGACATAAACTATCAACACTGACTCATGAAGAGATAGAAAATATGGATAGATACATAAGAAGTTAAGAGATTAGATTATTAAACCAAAAACTCCCAACAATGAAAAGCCCTGGCCCACTTTTTTTCACTGGTGAATTAAAAAATAATAATTCTACTCCTTCACAAACTATTCCAAAAATTGAAGAGGATGGAACACTTTTCAACTCATTTTATGAGGTCATTGCTATCCTTATACCAAACCCAGACAAGACCACTATAAGAGAAAACTACAACAAATATCCTCTGTGAGTGGATACAAAATCCTCAACAAAATATTAGGAATCCAACTCCAACAATTATACACTAAAGCTATTTGGGACTTATCCCAGAAATTAAAGATTGCTTCATCATACAAAATCAATCATGTAATATACCATATTAATAGAATAAAGGACAAAAACACATGATCATTTCAATAGATGCAGGAAAAAGAACTTGACAAAATCCAGCAGCTCTTTATGATAAAAATATTCAACAAACTAATAATATAAAGATATTTTTCAAATTGATAAAGGTCATCTATGAAAATCCCACAACGAACATCATAGCTAATGAGGAAAGACTGCACAATTTCCCCCTAAGATCATTATAAGTAAAGGATATCTAATCTTCATTATTTCCAGTCTACCTTATACTAGAGGTTCCATACAAGGAAATTTGGCAAGATGAAGAAATAAAAGTCAGCCAGATTAGATAGTAATAATTATGTTTTTATGTATAGTCAGAGATAATTTGATATTTGATATAGAAATTTTCAAGGATGTCATATACCGAAAAGAAAAAAAACATTAGAACTAATACATGAGTTTAGCAAGCTTTCAGGATACAAAATCAATATAAAATATCAACTGTATTTCTATATAGTAGCAATGAACAATGCAAAAAAAGTGAAATTAAGAAAACAATTCCATCCAAGAGCATCAGAAATAATAACATGATTAAAAATAAACATCAAAAGAAGTACAAAACTTGTACACTGAAAATTACAAAACATATTTGAAAGAAATTTAGGAAGATCTAAATAAACGAAAAGGCATCTCTTATTTGTGGATCTGATGAATTAACATTGTTAAGGAGTAAATAGAGCACCTCAGATTAATTTGCAGATACTACACATTCACTATCAAATTCCATCTGGCTTTTCTGCAGAAATATCAGGCTTGCTTTAAAATTCATATGGAAATCCAAGGGACTCAGAATAGCCACAATAATCTTGAAAGAGAACAAAATTGGAAGACTCACATTTCTTAATTTCAAAGCTTACTACAAATTACATTAAGATAAGATGGCTCTGTCATAGGGATAGAGATATAGTTAACATACCCCATCTGTTGATAAACAATCTTGGAAAGATTGCAATTTAAATGATATTAAAAGAAAAACATAAACATACTGACTGACAACTTGTAACTTGTGAAAAGAAAATATAATGCAGAATCAAATATATTGAATATGCAAAAAACTCAAAGAAAGTTATTAATTCTGAACATTGTCTATTACATGGATCCCAAAAATGTTTAGAAAATAGTATAGGATTCTCAGAAGAATAAAATAAGTTATTGATTAGATGATATGGAGAAAATTTGAAAACCTTTCCCAGAATGCACAGAACAAAGATGAAAATTAACAGAGAAAAGATGCAAATGTTATCTATGGAGGCTGAAAACTGCTGATTTAAAATGCAGATTACTGGTGATTACTTGTACAACAAACAAATAGGGTAGAAACGATAACCACAATTGTAGGGTGAATTATTTTCTAGACCAGAAAATTTGCATTGAATGTATAGTGAAAAATCTCACGATGGTCCATGAAAAATCATTCTTAAGAGGCCTATGTGTAATCAAATAAGGGTGGGGAGAAATCTCAACCTATAAAATGTCAAAGGTAAAGTCAAAAATGAAGATCAACTTTATACTAACAATAACAATTAAACAAAATAATGGCCTTCACATTTTATGTTAAAACTCAAAATGATAGAAGAAAAATATAAAGTAACAGCAACATCAGTAATTTAATGTTTAAAAAAAGCTTGTGACAAGATAATTTTCATGCAGTTGTATTACCTTTTAAGATAAAAGCAACTCGAAGTAAATAATGCTCAAGAAAAATATGAACCTGTTTACTTTCCTTTAAAATATTATACAAAGGTATAATCTAATCAATTGAGAGAAAAAGCAAAATTAATACTCAGAAATGTCAAGCCTGGTAAAAAGGTATAATAATGAGCAAGTCCTAGTGATGATTCATAGATAATATAAATAATTGCAATTTTTTTGAACTGATAGGAAATTATAATTAATAAGTAATATCTATAGTATATAGGATCTTTGAAGCTAAAATCAATTATATGTGTTAGATATATATATTCTATTTCATTTTCTGGTAACAAACTCCCTCTCACACACCATTTTGTTAACTATCCTCCTAACTTATGAGAATTTCTATCCAGTGTGTCATTTATCGCTCTCAAAGTTAGGCACATTGAGGTTGTTTCAAACACGTACTCAAATTCTTTAAGCCTCCTCTCACAAAATATAAGTCCTTGGAATATGGACTGGCTTATTGACTCAATTCTAATGAATAGAATGGGTCAGAAGTGCCAGAGTTGTGTGACTTCCAATGGCAAGTTAGAAAAAGACAACTTGGATCTGGCTGTCTTTCTTGAGCTCGGAGGTGACATATAAAATTTTGCCTACCTGAAAGCTTTCATACTAGGAGATCAGGTTAAGAGAACATGGAGAGCAAAGAAATGGATGCCTGAAGAATCTAGTCTATTCTGTTCCTGCACTCTTGAACTCCAACTAGCATCAACTGTCAGACATTTAAGTAAGGGAAACTTCAGATTATTCCAGTACACAGCCTCTGGGCCACCTAGATAGCAAGTACTACAAACAGGGCTCCACCACTCTGCTCTGCCTGAATTCCTGACCCACAGAATCTACCAGCAAAGTGAATGATTATTTTTTACAACAAGGTTTTTGGGCAATCTGTTTAGAAACATTAGTCACTGCAACACACATAGACTAATTTCTTAATGAGAATCCCACTTCCATTTAAACATGCAATTTATTTAAGGATGACCACCTGGTTTAAGCTAAGCCAGTCAGAATTGTGATTATTTGATCGACTGATTTGATTTGATGTGATGTGATATTCTTTTGTCAGAGTGGTGGAAGGAGATGCAGGTGGAACTATTGACATGGAAGCTGGGGAAGAGGGTCTCTCTTTACATGAGATCACGAAAAATAAGTGATTTATTAAACTGGAGCCACATTTATGATGATGAAAATAGTATGTCTGAAAAATAAATCAGGAACGAGAGAAGCAGAAAATGATGCAGATTGCTAGTTACATATTTGAGTGCAAGGATTCATCCTTACATGAAATCAGCACTGCTATTTAGCCTTCCCAGTATGTAGACCAATGAGTTCTCCCTTGCGGCTTAATCTAGTTTGAATCAGTGTCACTTGTAAACAAAAGGTTACTGAATAATGCAGCGGTACAATGTGTTTTGTTTTTCTCTTACAAATCTGATTCCCATAGATTTTTTTCTAAGTAGGAAACATTCAATTTTCCTCTGCATTCTCCGTAAGTCTCCAAAGAGTCATGAGGCCCTCCAAGAGCTTTCCTCTATCAGGAAACATACATGTATGTGTGTGTGTGTGTGTGTGTAAATATATGATTTTAGTTCATTTGGTTGGAAATTATTTTAGGGAATATAAATTTAGGGATACTTTTCTTTATAGGAAGCTGCTGTTTTTGGATCAGCTAGAATTGTGAGCTATTACAAGTTAAAAATCACAACTTGCAAATGTCAAAAGTTTGAGCAACTGACAGTAAAGTTTTGATCTGCCTAAAATAATTGAAAAGAGTGATTTGACAATACCTCATTTACATATTCATAAAGGAAGGCAAGTAGGACTACAGATACAGTTTCCCTTTTATTGGTGTTATACTATTGTTCAGATCCTAATAAAAAAAAGTCTGATGCAATTAGAAGCCATTTTAGACATTAAGAATTATTTGTTGTAAGTTTATTGAAGGAACAAACCAAACATGTTTTTCATCTTTAAAATATTAAAATTTTTTGACATTTAATGTTTTAAGAGACTACTTTTATTCTCCATTTCAAACTCAGGAAAGACAAGGAAATAAAATAAATTATGGAACTCTTAGAATCTTAGAGAGAAATATAGATAACCATAAAATTTGTTGTACTATCCTCTCTTCTACCTTTCTTGCTTTAGACCTCCGGCACTCAATCAAGTTTCCTCACAGGACATAAAATTTTCTGATATTATTCCTTTTAAAACCCAGGTCTTTTTTTCCCTTGGGGGGAAAAAAGCTTACATTTTATAAAAGGATCTATAACTTCTCAACAGAGAAAAACAACCATATGGGAAGAGTATATAGATCTCTTTCTCTCTCTCTCACTCCCTGCCTTCCCCTTTCCCATTTATTCAATCTTTATGAAACACGGACAATGAAGTGAACGTCAAATTCATAGAATACAAAAATAGAGTTTCGAGAAAAACAAAGCAGGGCAGCATTAGCGAAGCAGTAACCACTATACTGACCGTGTGTGTGTGTGGTGTGTGTATTTCCCATTTCCCTGTCACATTGTCACTTTTGTTTTTTCATACTATACAATAGAGCAGTTTGGCCATGAGTTGAGTGGTAAACTATCCTTTCCAAAAAAAAAAAAAAAAAAGGGAAGAAAGGAAAGGAAAAGGAAGGAAAGGATCATGAGAAACAGTGGATACACGCTGCCAAAACCTTACTATCATGAACATTAACCACGTAGGAAACAGAGGCAAGGTAACAGCAGGTAAGACTCCAGAAAGAGAGTAAATTTGCCTAAGATGTAGGAGAAATAAGAGACTCGAAAACAGCATTAAAACGCAGAAAGTACATTTCACTATCACAAACTTGACAGGATTGTAACTGAAAAATATTTAGATAACCCCAAAAGATGGAGTTATATTATTTTCCTGAGGATTGGCCCTGTGGCCCAGTCCTACTTCACACACTTTGTGTGGCTGTGTACCTCCCTGGGGTCTTTCAAGAGCTGAGCTGAACTGGAGAGAGGTAAGCCACCAGGTGTCCGGACAGTCGATGAAGTCAACAAGCTGAATGGAATGGTCAAGGCTTAATCGCTTACTGTGATAGTACAAGTATGAGGCTAAGCAGAACAAAGTGCCAGTTTCCCCAATGGTCCATATTGCCCCCTGGAATGGCCCAAGGTGATGGTTGGGGGATTCTTGCATACATGGGTTTTGTCTCCCTGCAGAGAGAGCCCCAAACCAAAACTAACTGCCTTTTTGTGGACCTAGGAGTTTGGGGGAGACAGAGGGGAAGCACTAGCAATAAAGTGAAGACAAATGTCTTCACAAACCTCTGATAAGGTGATCTGGGCAGAAGAGCCTGAAAGAAGCCTCAGCCATAGGCCCCTGATAAAGAGGCCTCCAAATGGATGCACATGGGCTAGGAATTCAGCTGTATGTAAGGACAAGGACAAACAGGGGTCTTAAGTCCTTGACTGCAACTCTTTTCAGAGACTACAATTCGCTAACTGTGTACCAAGTCTGGTGTAGGCAGTACAGTTTTTCCCTGTGAGTCTTGTCAAGTAAAGCCTTTGTAATTGCTAACACTTGGACTCGAAAAATCACACGTAGGATTTTGGCTTGGAGCCAGACAATTCAGTTCTGTCTGTGTGAATGACAGCGGAAAGAAGATACTAGCCAACTAAGCTGGAAGCTTTTAATGAGTGCAGGGCTTAGTTTGGCATGTTGAATAGATCATGGTAGGGAGTAAGTGTGGGTGTAAGGGAGTGCTTTGCCTCAATTCGCTGGTCAGTGTAAGTCTCCATGGGGCAAATGTAAAACCCCAGTGAGGAGAAAACAGCTCCTTACCTTTGAGTATCGCTGAATGGTATAGATATTTCTTGCCACACAAGGACGGAGTTTTTAGAGTATGATTTAATTCGATTAAGACAATTAAAGCAATGCAATATTTCTTAAACTAGAAGATGCTAAGCAAAAGTATACTGGATTACCAATTATAAAAATATACCAGTTAGCATTGCATTCAGCAAAAGTACCTAGTTAACTAAAACTAATTGCAAACATAAGAACATTTTGTTTTTCTTCTTTTTCCTCTTTCGCAATATTAATTAAGGGGGTAGAAGTGTTTTTGTTGCATGGATGTCTTGTATAATACTTAAGTCAGGGCTTTAGGTGTGCCTATCACCAGACTAGTGTTCATTGTACCCAATAGGTAAATTTTTCTCCCACACCCACCCTCCCATCATCCCCCCTTCTTAGTTTCTCATGTTCTTTACATGGCTTTGGGCCTGTGTGTACCCACCTGTTTGCTCTCACTTATTAGTAAGAACATACGGTGTTTTGTTTTTCCAATCCTGAGATACTTTGCCTAGGATAACAGTCTCTAGTTCCATCCAAGTTGTTGCAAATAGCAATATTTCATTCATTTTTATGACTGAGTCGTACTCCACGGTATATATATACCACATTTTTTTTAACCCCTCATGAAATGCAGGGCACTTAGGTTGATTCCACATCTTTGCAATTGTGAATTGTGCTATGATAAACATTTGAGAGCAGGTGTCTTTTTGATAAAATGACTTCATTTCTTTTGGGTGGATACCCAGCAGTGGGATTGCTGGATCGAATGACAGATCTACATCTATTTCTCTGAGGAATCTCCACACTGTTTTCCATAGGGGTTGTACTAATTTGTAGTCAACCAACAACGTATGTGTTCCTTTCTCTCTGCATCCATGCTAGCATCTATTGTTTTTTGACTTTTTAATAATGGCCATTCTTACAGGGATAAAGTGATATCTCACTGTAGTTTTAATTTGCATTTCTCTTATGATCAGTGACGTTAAGCATTTTTTCATGTTCGTTGGCCATCTGTCTATTTTCTTTTGAAAAACTTCTGTTCATGTCTTTGCCCACTTTTTGATGGGGTTGTTTGTTTTTCTCTTGTTGATTTGTTTTAGTTCTTTGCAGGTTTTGGATATCAGTCCTTTGTTGTATATATACTTTATGAATATTTTTCCCATTCTGTATGTTTTCTGCTCACTCTATTCATTATTTTCTTTCCTGTGTAGAAGCTTTTTAATTTAAATAAGTCACATATATTTATTTTTGTTGTTGCTATATTTTATGTTGGGTCTTAGTCATAAATTCTTTGCCCAGGCCTTGTCTAAAGGAGTTTTTTCTATGTTTTGTTCTGGAATTTCTATGGCTTTTTGCCTTATAATTAGGTATTTTAATTATTCTTGAATAATATTTTGTGAGTGGTGAGAGTTAGGGGTCCTGGTTCATTCTTCTGTGTGTGGCTACCCCAGTACCATTTATTAAATAGGGCTTCCTTTCCCAAGTGTATGTTGTTGTCTGCTTTGTTGAACATCAGTCCGTTGTTTGTAGATGGTTTTATTTCTGGATTCTCTATTCTGTTCCACTGGTCTGTGTCTCTACTTTTATCCAGGACCATACTATTTTGGTTAATATAGGCTTGCAGTATAATTTGAAGTCTGGTAATGTGATGCCTCTGGATTTGTTCTTTTTATTTAAGAATGCTTTGGCTATTCAGGATCTTTTTTAGTTCCAAATGAAGCTTATGATTATTTTTTCTACATCTGTGAACTATCACACTGATATTTTGATGGGGATTGCATTGTGCCTGTAAATCACTTTGGGCATTATGTACATTTTAATGATGTTGATTCTACCAATCCATGAGCAGGATATGTTTTTCCATTTGTTTTGTGTCATTTGCAATTGCTCTCATTAGTGTTTTGTAGTTCTTCTTGCACATTTTGCGTGCGTGTTCACACAAGGGCTATTGATCTGTACTTTTCTTTTTGTTATTGTGGTTGTGTCCTTTTCTGGCTTTGGTATAAGGATGATAATGGCTTCATGGTATGAGTAAAGGAGGATTCCCTCCTTCTTGATGTTATGGAATAATTTCTGTAGTATAGGTACCAGTTCTTCTTTGTATGTCTGGTAGAATTTGGCTGTGAATCTGTCTGGTTCAGCACTTTTGTTGGCGGGGGGGTGGTTATTACTGCTTCAATCTTACTACTTATTATTGGTCTTTTAATGATTTCTATTTCATCCTGATTCAAGTTCGGGAGGGTATGTGTTTCCAAGAATTTATCTATTTATTCTAGATTTTCTAGTTTGCTTGTGTAGACGTTTTCAGAGTAGTCATGGATTATATTCTGTTTTTTGTTGGTATCTATTATAATGTCTCCTTTTTCATTTCTGATTGGGGTTACCTGAGTCCTTTCTCTTCTATTCCTAGTTAATCTGGCTAGTCATCTATCAATTCTATTTATCCTTTCAAATAACCAACTTTTTGTTTCATTGATCTTTTGTATTTTCTTTTGTTTTCCAATTTCTTTATTTTTGCTCTGAACTGTGTTATTTTGTTTTCTTCTACTGGCTTTGGGTTTAGTTTGCTCTTCCTTTTGTAGTTTAATATTTTCGTGTGTTTTTGTGATGATGAATAATGCCTTTTTTTTTCCATGCCTAAGACTCTGTTGATTATTTCCTGTAAAGAGGGTCTAGTTGTGACAAATTCTCTGAGTGTTCATTTATCTCAGAAAGACTTTATTTCTTATAAAGCTTAGTGTGCCAAGACATAAAATTCTTGGCTGGTGTTTTTTTTTCTTAATTTTTAATTTTTTTTTTAATTTTTATTTCAGTAGTTTTAAGATGCCATCCCTTTCTTTTCTGGACTTTTACATTTCTGCTGAGAGGTCCACAGTTAATCTGATGGAGTTTCCTTTACAGGTGACTACATGTTTTTCTCTTGCTAATTTTAAAATTCTCTTTTTCATATCAACTTTAGTCATTCTAATTATAATATGTCATGGCGAAGTCCTTTTAGCTATGTATTTGCCTAGGGATTATTAGGCCTCCTGTATCTGAATATCTAACATTATTGGTAGTCCTGGGAAGTTTTCATTGATTATTTTCTTAAATAGATCTTTAAAACTTTTTGATCTCTCTTCCCCCTCTGAAATACTGACAATTCATAAGTTTGGAATCTTTATGTGGTTCCATACATATCAAAGGCTTTGCTCTTTCTTTTTTATTCTTTTTTCCTTATTTTTGTCTGACTGGATTATTTTAAAAGACCTGTCTTCAAGTTCTGAGAATCTTCCTTCTGCTTGCTCCAGTCTATTCTTGAAGCTTTCTAATGTGTTTTGTATTTACTTCAGTGGATTTTTCAGCTCCAGAATTTCTTTTTTTATGATATGTATCTCCTTGGTAAATTTCTCATTCATATCCTAAGTTGATTTTCTGAAATCTTTGCATTGGTTTTTGGATTTCTCTTCCATCTCATTGAGCTTCTTTAGAATCAATATTTGGAATTCTTTATCTGGCATTAAAATAAATTCTTTTTTATTGGGATCTGTTGTTGTACAAATGTTGTGGTCCTTTGATGGTATTATATTTCCTTGCTTTTTCTTGTTTCCTGTGTCCTTCCACTGATATCTGTGCATCTGATGTAGCAGTCACTTGTTCCAATTTTTGAAATCTCTTTCAAAGGGGAGATATTTTTCCTGAAGGTGTACAGATCATCAAGACAGAAAATCCACAAAGAAATATCTGACTTAAATTGGACTTTAGGCCAAATGCACTTAACAGACATTTGCAGAACATTTCATTCAATAACTACAGAATATACATTATTTTTCCTCAGCACATGGAAAATTCTCCGAAATGGACCACAATTTAGGCCACAAAGCAAGTTTTAATAAATTAAAAAAATCAAAATCATATCAAATACCTTCTCGGATCACAGTAGAATGAAGTTAGAAATCAATATGAAGAAGAACTTCAGAAAATATACAAATACACGGTAATTAAACCACATGCTCCTGAACAATCACTTGGTTCATGAAGAAATAAAGATGAAAACGTTAAAAAAATGTTTTAAATGAATGAAAATGAAAATGCAGCATACCAAATTCTGTGGGATTCAGAAAAAGCATTGGTGAAAGGGAAGTTTATAGCATTAAATGCCTATATCAAAAAAGTACAAAGATCATAAATTAGAAAACTAATGAGCACCTCAAGGAAATAGAAAAAAAAAAGAAGAGCAAAGCAAACCCAGAGTAAGCAGAGAAAAGGAAATAACAAGGATCAGCACAGAACTAAATGAAATAGAGAACATTGAAACAATGCAAAGGATCAACTAAATAAAACTTTGTCCTTCAAAAAGATAAACAAAATTGATAAATCACTAGCTACACTCACCAAGGAAAGAAGACACAACTGAACACAATCAGGAATAAAAAAGGAGACATTATGACTGATACCATAGACATATTAATATAAAATATCAACAGAGACTGTTATGAACAACTATACCCTCACAAACTAGAAAAGTTGTAGAAAATGGATAAATTCCTAAAAAATACAACCTCCAGAGATAGAACTAAGAAGAAATAGAACTCTTGCATAGACCAATAATAAATAGCAAGACTGAATCAGTACTATTATAAAAAATCTCTCAACAAAACAATGAAAAAGCCCCAGACCATATGGGTTCACAGCCAAATTCTACCAGATGTATAAAGAACTGGGACCTATTCTACTGAACTTTTCCAAAGGATAAAGAAGGAAGGAATCCTCCCTAACTCATTCTATGAAGCCCATGTCACCCTGATTCCAAAGCCCAGAAAGAATGCAACCCCCCCCCCAAAAAAGGAAAGAAAACTAGAGACCAAGGTCTCTGATGGACATAGATGCAAAAATCCTCAGCAAAATACAAACACTTTAAATCCAACTGCATATCAAAATGATAAGATTTCTCAAAGAACTAAAAGATTTAGTATTGATCCTACAATCCCACTGCTGGGTATCTACTCAGAGAAAAATAAATAATTATATAAAAAAGATACCTGTATTTGTATGTTTATTGCAGCACAATTCACAATTGCAGTGATATGAAATCAACGTAAGTGCCATAAACTGATGAATGGATTAAGACTATATGTATCATTTTTACACAGACACATAAACACATACACACAATGGAGTACTACTTAGTTATAATAAATAATGAAATAATGCCTTTTGCAGAAACTTGGATGGAGGCTATTATCCTAAGTACAGTAACCCAGGAACAGAAAAATAAATGCACATGGGATGCGCAATCCCACTTATAAGTAGGAGCTAATCTATGACTACACAAGGGCACACAGAATGGTATAATGAACACTGGAGACTCAAATAAGGGAAAGAAGGGAGGGGGTGATGGATGAAAAATTATATATGAGGTAAAATAGACACTTTTTATATAATGGGTACTACAAAATCCCAGACTCTATCACTCTACAATATGCAAATATAACAGAATTCAACTTGTACCCCCTAGACCTATTAAAATAAAAAATAAATAAAAATAAAAGAATATATTAATGTTGATTACCAAAAAGAATAAACGAATAACATATTTAAAAGAATGCATTCTTACAAAGTGGATTATTTTACATATACCTGCCAAGAAATTGCGTTCATGTTCATGTTTTTACAGCATAGGCAACTTTCAATTTATAAATTTACAGTATATATATATATATATATATATATTTGTGTTTTCTGAGGCTAATAAATTAAAAATGCATTGTTTCATGCATACTCCCCACCATACTTGTGAATAGAAAATATTTAAAGTTCGAACATGTAAGATTTTTCTTTTTAAATTTCAACCTAATGTAATGACTTTACTGTGGAGGGGTGATAGCACTTGGATATTTGTTAATGACATATTTCTTAATCCATGGAAGAAAATAGTAATATCCTTAAGAAACTCATCTGATAGTATAATTCCAAGCATCCAAATCTTCAGATAAAATTTGTGGTAGATTGGCACCTAAGGATGATAAAGATAGTTAACCTTTTTAGTAGATATTTTCTGGTGATCAGTTTTTTGAGAAACCTCCATGCTGTTCTCTATGGTGGCCATACTATTTACATTCCCATCAACAGTGTACGAGTGTTCCCCCTTCTCCACATCCTCATCTAAATCTGTTATTCCATGTCTTCTGGAATTCTCCTCAATCCCTTGTTATACACTCTCATTATAATCCATCTTTTGTTACAGTTCTCAAGTTTACTGAACTGTAAACTTCTTGAAGGTAGAGATCATTTTATTCACCAGTAAACCCTTATTCCCAGCACACAATCCAACACATTGAAGTGAATAAATACCTAATTAAGGGATGGATGAACAAATGTCAAATTCATAAATTTAAAGTAATATGCAACTGGTCATTTATATTTGTATCCATTCTTAAGTTCAGGGTTTATAACTTCTAGAATACAAACCAAAGCTAAAGTTTTACAAACAAGCTTATTATGTAACACTTTACAATATGATTTTAGATTCTCTCATCAAATCTTCCATGGTCCAAACACCAAAAGCTTCCATAATGACTTGCCAGAATATCCTATATTTGTCAACAATTCCATGAATTTGGTTAAGAGGAAAGGTGTGTGGCTGCCACCCAGAGTGCCAAAAAGATACTTTTTCACATGTGTTTTCTGATTTAAAAAACAAAATTTTTAAGTTGTGATTGTTATAACTACATGTATATGCTAGGCATAAAGTGAGATTTCCCTAAGACAATAATTGTGTGGGCCAACAATTGCTACCCCCCTTGATTCTAACACAAAATACTTTAAGTTGGAAAGGATGTTTAAATATATTTTTGAAAGCATTCTAAGGGTGTGCTAATTTTTTTAAAAGTAGATTCATAGTAAAACTTGGAAGCCTGGATTTATTTTCATATAATCTAATGGCAAATGATCTTTAATAAAAGAATACATTCAAATATTTAAAAATATATATTATTTTGAAGAAATAAGACTTTATATACATACAAACAATTCAGTTAAATCTTATTTACAGACTATATACAAATTTTTCCTTATAAGTGAAAACTCCTATTACTGATCTTTTGCAATAAACCAAAAATGTTTCATAACTTCAAGTATTTATACATCTTCCACATTAAAATTATGTGTGCACTCTCTTGCAAAGCTGCTGGGATTTTTAAAGTAGGACAATCACTTTGGAAATCTCTTGACCATATCTACTAAAACTGAAAAACACACATACCTTATGACTTTGCAATTGTACTCCTAGCTATATACCTGACATAAATATGTATGTATGTTCATCAAAAACATGCATAAGAACAATATTCACAGGAGCTCTATTTTTTAGCAGGCTAGAATGCTATTCAAATGACTATGTATAAGAATGGATAAATAATTAATCAAATACACTACAATAAAGTAATATATAGCAATTTGAATGAAATAAACATTGAAATATGCATAAATAGAAATGAATCTCCCCAAATTATGAGCAAAATAGTTCAGATAGAGTACTTACAGTGTGATTACATTTATGTGAATGTCAAGTTCTATGTGTTTTAATTGAAGACCAGTTACTCTTGCAGGCAAGAGATGCAGAGTACACAAGTGGGAGTTGGGGACACCAGGATGCTGACAAGTTTCAATTTATTGATGTGAGTACTGGTGAAATAAACATGTTCTTCTTGAAAATTAATTAATCTGGATAATTTTGATTCATGCACTTTACCACATGTATGCTGTAGGCCAAAAATCATTTACTGAAAATGTGTACATGTTACTGTTATAAAATTAGCATGAAGGAAAAGTTAAAAAACAAACAAATAAACAAACAAAAAGATGACAATAACTTTTTAGCTATTTTTTATATTTGTGAAAATTGGAAAAGAAGCAAACAAAACCCACTCCCCAGTTCTCCCAACAACAAACAAAGCAACCTTGAATATTTGAATTTGCATGTGTAAATTTTAAAAAGCCCTGAAATAAAGTATCAGGAAATCATTCAGTCTAATTGGCTTTGAGAAGGATTTTTCTCATCTGTGTAACTACACTACCAAAATCATGAGCCAATAATAATAATGTAGTCTTGCAGTCAGAATCTAAAGAGCACTACATGAATTAAAACTCTATTTTTAGAAATTATTATAATTTTGAGAATATCAGTATTTTCACTCACTATTCTACATTGAATAATAATTGACACTAGGTCTTTAATTGCATAGTTTCAAAAATTCTTGGGATTTAACTGCTTTGGGAACTGTTATTGTGTTGCTATGAAAACTGAGTAAACATTTAGTTTGCCTGTGGATAGCTGATCATACGGCCAACTGACAAAAATGTTTAAATAGTCAGACGTTTTATAACGAGTATACTTCTTGAGATCCTTTGCTTTTACATTCACATAGCATCTTACTATACTTAGAAAATGTACAGAAAATAATCATGGCTATTAATTCCTAAACAAAGGCTTTATGTCACATTTATTTCTCTCTCTTTTTTTTTTTTTTTTTTTTTTTTTTGAGGCAGAGTCTCACTCTGTTGCCTGGACTAGAGTGAGTGCTCTGGCATCAGCCCAGCTCACAGCAACCTCAAACTCCCAGGCTCAGGAGATCCTACTGCCTCAGCCTCCCGAGTAGCTTGGACTACAGGCGTGTGCCACCATGCCCGGCTAATTTTTTCTATATATATATATATATATTTTTTTTTTTTTTTTTAGTTGTCCATATCATGTCTTTCTATTTTTCAGTAGAGACGGGGTCTCACTGTTGGTCAGGCTGGTCTCGAACTCCTGACCTTGAGCGATCCACCTGCCTTGGCCTCCCAGAGTGCTAGGATTACAGGTGTGAGCCACTGCGCCCGGTCCACGTTTATTTCTCTTTTAAAAAATATGTCTTATGTTGCTTTGGTTAGGGATCTAGTTTCATTCTTCTAAATATGGATATTCAGTTTGCCAGCACTATTAATTGAAGAGACTGTCCTCTCCCCCAATGTATGTTCTTGATGCGTTTGTCAAAAATCAGTTGGCTGCTAATGTGTGAATTTATTTCTGAGCCTGTTATTCTGTTCCTTTGACCGATATGTCTGTTTTTTATGCCAGTACCATGCTATTTTGGTTATTATGCTTGGTATTATAGTTTGAAGTCAGATAGTGTAATGCCTCCCACTTTGTTCTTTTTACTCAAGATTACTTTGGCTATTTGGGGACTTTTTTTAGTTCCATACAAATTTTAGAGTTGTTTTTATATTTCAGTGAAGAATGTTTCTGATATTTTGGCAGAGACTACATTGAATCTGTAGATGGCTTTGGGTAGTATGGACATGTTAACAATATTACTTCTTTTAATTCATGAACATGTGATACCTTTGTATATTTTTATTGTTTGTGTCCTTTTTGATTAATTTCATCAGTTTTTGATGATTTTCATTGTAGAAGTCTTTCATTTCTTTGGTTAAATATACTTCTAAGGTTTTGTGTGTATGTGTGTTGCTATTACAAAAGATTGCTTTCTTGATTTTTTTTTTAATATTGTTTGCTTCTGGCATATAGAAATGCTACTAGTAAGTTAAAGGCTAAGACCTGAAACTGAAAATTCCAGATAAAAGTTGACCATTGGCCAAATGCTTCAGGATATTGCTCTGAGCAAAGTTTTTTTTTTTTTTTTTTTTTTTTTTTTTTGGTAAAACCTCAAAAACACAGACAACCAGGCAAAAAATAGAAACATGGGATTATGTCAAGATAATCAGTGTCTGCACAGCAAAATAAACAATCAACAGAGTTAAGATACAACCAAGAGAATGGGAGAAAATATTTGGAAACTATGCACTTTTGACAAAGGGCTAATAACGAATATATAAGGAACTCAGCAGCAAAAACAAAACAAATAATGATTAAAAAATTGCAAGTGATCTGAATAGACACATCTGTAAATAAGACACTGCAATGGCAACATTGTATAAAAAAGACTTAACATCAGTAACCATCAGGGAAATGCAAATCAAAACCACAATGATATATCATCTCATCCCTGTTAAAATGACAATTATAGAAAAAGACAAAAAAATAACAAATGCAAGTGAGGATGTGGAGAAAAGGAAACTCTTGTAAATTGTTGGTGGGAATGTAAATTAGTACAGCTATTACATGCAACAGTATGGAGCTTCCTCAAATAAATTAAGAATAGAAATATCATACACTCCAGCAATTCCACTGCTAGATATATATCCCAAAGAAATCAGTATGTCAAAGAGATATCTGCACTTCCTGTTTATTGTAGTATTATTTATTCACAATAACCAACATATGGAATCAACCTAAGCATCCATCAATGAGTGAATGGGTAAAGAAAATGTGGTAGATATACATAATGAAATACTATTCAGCCATAAAAAAAGAATGAAATCCTGTCATTTACAGCAACATGGATGAAGCTGGAGGAGATTATGTTACTTGAAATAAGCCAGGCACACAAAGACACATATTACATATTTTCACTCATATGTAGGAGCTGAAGAAGTTAGTGTCAGGAATGTAGAGAGTAGAATGGTGGTTATCAGAGGTTGGGAAGGGTAGGAGGGAAAGAGGAATGAAGAGAGGTAAGTTAATGTACTGTCCAGTGGCCAACGGCACTATAGTTAACAATAATATACTGAATATTTCTAAATAGGGCAAAGATAAGTTTTGCAGTGTTCAAAACATAAAGGAATGATTAATGTTTGAGGTGATGGATATTTTAATTATCCTGAATTGATCATTACACATTATATTCATGTATCAAAATTTTACATGTAAAATATGTATACAATAAATATGTATAAGTATTATGTATCAATCAAAAGAAGAATGTAAGCAAAATATTATGAACAGCAAAGTGGAAAATAAAAGTAACCTGTGTTTCTAATGTCTGTTGAGCCATGACACTAACCTTGAACTTCTTATCTCTCAATTCTCTTTATGTAGGAGTCAAATAATATACTGATCTGCTTAAACCACTTTTGTTGTAGAATTCTATAATACACAGCTGAATTTAATTACTACTTAAGCCTAAATATTTATTTATGTACATATGAATATGCACATAGATATGTATACAGGTAGATTGACTATTGCAGAATTGTTCCATAGAATCAGAAAATTACAGTCTAAATTTGATACACTGGTAAATATTCTCCTATGAAAGATCTCTTAATATAGATTTATATTCAGATTAATAAATATCATTAAATTATTAAAACAATAATTTCCAAGAAAAAATATTATAGATTGAGCATCCCTAATCCAAAAATTCAAAATTCAAAATTTTCCAGAATATGGAACTTTTTGAGTGCTGACATGACTCGACAACTGGAAATTTTTACACCTGACATCATTGCTTTTTGATGGATCAAAATACATAAACTTTGTTTCATGCACAAAATCATTAAAAATATTGAATAATATTACCTTCAGGCTATGTGTATATTGTGTATAGGAGACATATATAAATTCTGTGTTTAGACTTGGGTCCCATTCCCAAGATATCTCAGTATTTATATGCAAATATTCCAAAATCTGAAAAACTACAAAATCTAAAATGCTTCTGGTCACAAGCATTTTGGATAAGGGGTAATCAGACTATATTTTTCATGCTATTTAACAAAATATTGTTCTTATGCCGTTTTATCCAAATAAACTTCCATCCAAGATAAAAATGCATTATTTTCAAAACTCACACACACACAATGATCAAGAAATAACTGTATTTGATTTTGTCTTTAAATGTATATATAATTCTACTAATTACAATTAAATTTTCTCCAAACATTTTGAGATGTTTTTACACATACAACATGACTTTGATGAATGTTTGCTAAATTATCTTGTAACCAAAAATGTAAAATACACTGAAATAGAGAGAGAAAAATCATTTTTCATAAAAAGATAGAAACACTTACAGACACTCATTATCCTGAAAAGATACAGCCAATAGTTCCTTATTAAGGGTATCTTTGCTACAGATAAAATGGTCTTGACTTCTCAAGAAATCTTTATTTTTTCAAAAGCAATTTTGTATTTTTTTACTCTAATCTTTTACTATTTCCTAGTCACAGTAAAAATATTTTTTCACTATCATCATGTGCTCTATATAATCTAAAACATAAACTACTAGATCTATCTATATCTACATCTATTATTTGTATTGATCTATATCTATATCAATTTTCTATAAACTTTGTTACGTTAAACCCTTTACTTTTATGCTAATACTAATCAGGCAAGAACAATTCTCAGGTTGGGCTACTTGATGCTAACTCAAGTAAATATGCTGTAGTAAAGAGCTAGAATGATTAAAACACAAACTTGGAAATTAGAAGAAAAGTGGGCTTTCTCATGCAAATTAGGGTCATCTGCAACCTTGATACTTCTTCTGAATATTGAATGACACTAAACAGATCAAATGTTTAAAAACTAATAGTAAAATTTTTATAAAGCTAACTATAATTTTGTTTATGTTGAAAGTTGAAACGATTTAGTAACTAACTTAGGAAGGTATACAATTTCAATGTAAGCTGTTATTTGCTCATATTCAATTAAATTAATAAAGATTAGTTTTAATTGGAAATCTATTGGCTGTACATACGTATAGTTCCTAAAATTCAACCTTTGATTGGACTTATGGCATGATGATAGGATAAAATATTTGAAATAATAAGAGTGAACACCTGAAGTCTTTATTCCATAATTTTATAATGGTTCACAAAACATTAAATTAATGCATATTTGGAGACATGTATGCAATTAGCTAAAATATATCTATAGTTGAAAAATTGTTTCTCATCCTAGGAACTTTTCTTTAGAACTATTTCTAATGAGGATGTTGATATTATATGTTAGTGATAAAATATGTTCCCCTGTAGCTTCTCCCAGGTGCCTAGGTATAGGCATTGGGTAGATGTCAGATTTTATAATGGTGGTGTTCCAGAGGTTAATGCCCTCTGATGGCCGAGAAGCATAGGTGATCCTGTTATCTTGTCTCATCTCCCAGCTCCCAGGTTTTCTACAAATTTTGCGTTGATCTAACTTAGTAATTGTTTTGGAACAGCATCACAGTATTGATCTCATTTTTTTTGAATGACCTTCAAGGAAAGTCAGTCAGCATAGTCTGACAACAAATGACCAAAATTATTTTTATAGCTTCAGTAAATGCAAAGGCAAACTTTGGTCAAAATTCTGAAATGTGTAACATTGGTCACCTATACCCACCAATTCATCTCTTTTCTTCCACCCTTCTCTTTCACTAGCCCCTTCTCTTCTTTCCCCTTTTCCATATTTAAATGTATTATGAGAAAGCAATAGCATAAAAAGCCTGATTGGCAAATAGGAAATAATTTCTGGCCATATGAGCACTTATGGTTTTGGATGATGTTCCATTTCTAGACCAATTTCAGTTTTAGAGAGAACAAAACAGTCATGTTCATAAATGCTCAGGTTCAACTTCTAGCTGTACCCCTGATTAAATAGGTGACATTAGATTTGTTGACATGCCCTTGTAGATATCAGTTTCTCAATTGAAAAATAAGTTCAGCTCTATCAGAGCTGTTGAAATGGGCCCTAGGAAACCCTAGGGCACTCTATAAACAGTCATGGAGCCAAAATTGAAGAAAAAGTCAGGAGCTATCCATTAAATATATTTCTAGAACAAAGTACCTTTTTCCTCAAAACCGATTCTGGGACTCTGCAACATATTTAAACTCTACCATATTGAAAATCAGTTTTTATTCCAGGATTTCACTGATTCAGAGACTAAATTTTAGGCAAAATCAAGATACATAGAACCTCCAAATTCCCCAGAAGATGCGGAGTCATGTACATTTAAGGTTTTTCAAATAGGAGACATAATTTGGGTCTAGGGGAAGTAAGAAATGTCATCATGAGCATGGAACTTTGGATAACAGTGGGGAAAGCAAGTCCAAGTACATTTTGCTGAGAGCAGACATGCTTTTCTCTCACCACTGCATTGTAACATCTAATGAGCAGAGTGCAGTGAACTAGTTTCGACGTGGTTGTGAGGCATATTTGTAAAACATAAAAGTGCTTATATACATGATTTATTTGAATCGTGTAGCTATAGTGACAATATTGATATTATACCGTAATAATGGACCCTCATTTTTCAAAATGTAAGATTAAAATCTAAGCTTAGGTAAATTGTAATGTTTAATTTCACTCTAAAAACTTATAATTTTTGTCACATAAAGTGTAACATATAATTTTATTAGGAAACTTTCTCCAGTGCTCCAAGATAAAACTGGAGATAATTTTTAGTCTATGAATTTTATTTGGATATATTTTAGGAACATGTAAAGAATTAAAAGGTGGTTTTCATTTTCTTTGTGTATTTTTCTCTCTTTGTTTTCTTTGTTCTAAAAATAGACAAAATTAAAACTGCTAGGTATTTTAATCTATTCATAGGTTGATAGAAAGTTTTTATTCTACTGGAATAAAGAAGCTGAGTCCTAACCCTCACTTTAACAGCTTCAGTTAGGTGACCCCACCAGTGAGTCCTACTCAAGACTGTGACAGTTTAAGTACATCCTCTTAGTGAATGATAAAAGCTTTGAATCAATAATTCTCAAGATAACAGAATTTGTGTCAGCACCCAGCAGGTTGATTGTCACATTCATTTCTTAGACTAGAGGTAAGATAAAATTAATTGTAGCCTATGATTTAGAAATTAAAAATGCGTGATGTAACTTTTTATTAATACTTAAAAATATAATTCATATGTTTTCTGACTTCAAAAGTAATTACCACTGCAAATAAAATACTACCTGGCTATCAGCCAAAATTTCTCCCAAATTCTTACTAAAAAGAAATCAATGTTACCTGTTTTTTTGTGTGTTTTTTATGTATAATTATAATAAACCTCTACTAACCAAAGTAAACTACATATGCCTTTTCTTGAAACCTTGTACCTCTACTAATCTATGATGATATTGTTGACTACTTATAAATTTACAGAGAATCAATAAGAATAACAATTAGACCAACAAATAAAATAAGAAGCCATTTTCTAAAAATCAGTAATTTTTAGACATTTCTTACCTGTCAGATCAACACACTTCATTGTGAAGGCTGTGAGAAGATAGGCAGTCTCAATAATTAGGAGAATTAGAAAATTTCTAACTAAACTATATGTAAATTTATTCTTTGACCCAGGAATTTAAATCTGTGGTTCACTTCCACCTATACAAAACAACATATGCAGAATTTTACTTATTGTGATATTTGCAATTGCAAAATCCATGAAAGATTAATACAGAATAGACATAAGTACATCTATTTTGTGAAGTATTGTGCACTTGTAAAAAATAAGGAAAACTATATATACAAATAGGATGATTTCTAAATTGCACTATTAAATATAAAGGTAAGATACCAAAGATTGTGTGTTTATTAATGTTTTTTTTAAAACAGACAGAAATGGTACCATAAATGATTAAATACGAGACTATGAACTCTACAAGTACATGCATTTTTAATTTGAAGCATGTACATATTATACCCATCAAAAAGTAAGGTTAGATCAAAATGATTGACTAAATTCAAACATAAAATTGAATACAGACATAAACAAGTAAATTAACCTCTATGATAAATTGCCATCAAGCCATACCAAAGTGACAATTAATATGAGTTACTTTTAACTTTGGCTTTGTATCTTTAGTGGGATATAGTTAGAGACAAAAAGAATTATAAAAACTCTTGAACTTTATGCGGTAGAACCACTTTTGGTAAAGGTATTGGTATAGTAATTATGAAACTATTGTGCATATCTTGTAAGATAGAGCAAATAAATATAGTGCTATTGCTGGGACCCCTAGCATTTTCATTATGAAAGAGAGACATAAAAATGGAATGAGAAAAAGTGAGGAAGTACCCTATGAATGTAGATTTGAATGGGAGGTGTCAATATTAACATATGCATATTAAATATTCTGTTTCCTAACTCTGTTCACTGAAAATACCCAGTAACAATGATTCCCCAGAAGCAATAAGCACACCCAACATGCCCATATCTTAGATTCTAAATTCTATTCCTCATTAAAAAACAAAAGCAAAAACAAAAGAACAACAACAAAACACATGGGGTCTCTCTAAAGAACTGCCTAATGCCAGAACCAAAGAGGGGAAAGAATAAGATTCCCCTGGCATGTTTATAGTGACAACAAACAAGAATGTACACAGAAACTAATGGACTTATGTCAAAGAAGAAAGATGATTTCAAGGAGCTTCAGTGGGATACATTTTGAGTATAAAAAATTACTTCGGTAATGAATTATCTCAGCAAAGTTCAATGTCATGAAAGAGTAGAGCAATACCTAAAAATACTCAAAGGAGGACATTGTGAGCCAATAATTTTATATCTAGCCAATCTACCATTCAACTATAAAAGTTCCTGATGAGGAGTCTACTAAATTTAATAAAAGAACTTCAGTCTAACCTCTTTCATTATTTTTATTATCAACTATCATGTTTTGATTAAGGTAAACTTACTTGAAATAACAAAATGGGACAGAGACACATTAATTAAATAAAGAATACGATCTCAATATCCTTTATGCACTAGCTGTGGATGAATGGGTAAGTTATTTAATGTCTCTGTTCCTTGGTTTCTTCATTTATAAATAACAATGATTCCTTATTTGAGCTATCATGAGTCCTAGATAAATTAATTGATAAAAATCCTTGAAATTCTATCTGGAATATAATGAAAGCATCTAAAGTTAAATAATATTGGTACTATTATTGCTGTTATTATTATATTTATGTGATATAGATTTTTGTTATAGCAAATAGAATGTCAAATTTATCATTCTGAACCATATTGGGCTCTTTATAGTCTTGAGCCACTAAGAATTTTACACAAGAAATTTGGGCATACCACTGGGATATTCATTTACTCTCGATACAAATTTAAAAGTGTTAGTATTGGTCATGATGGATTATTTTTTCAATAAGCACCTGAATTGGGTTTGCTAGGATTTTGTTGAGAATTTTTGCATCTATATTTGTAAGGCATATTGTCCTGTAGTTTTCTTTTTTTGTTGTATCCTTTCCTGGTTTTGGTATCAGGATGATGTTGGTTTCATAAAACGTGTTGAAGAGGATTCATTCCTTCTCAATGTTGTGGAATAATTCTTCAGGATAGGACCAGTTCTTCATTATAGATCTGGTAAAATTCCTGTGTGAAAGCATCTGGTACAGGACTTTTCTTTTTAGGAAGGTTTTTTTATTGCTACTTCAATTTTGATATTTGATATCAGTCTGTTCAGGAATTATATTTTTTATTCCTGATTGAGCCTAGGGAAGTTGTGTGTTTCTAAGAATTTATCCATTTCCTACACATTTTCAAATTTATGTGCATACAGGTTTTTATAGTATTCATAGATGATATTTTGTATTTCCATGATATCAGTTGTAATTTCTCCTTTTTCATTTATGATTGAGCTTATTAGAGTTCTTTCTTCTCTGTTTCTTGTTAATTTACCAAGAGGCATGACAATTTTGTTTATTTTTTCAAAGAACTAGCTTTTTGTTTTATTGATCTTCCATATAATATTTTGTTATCAATTTCATTTAGTTCTGCTCTAATCTTTGTTCTTTCTTTTCTTCTGCTGGGTTTGGGGTTGGTTTGCTCATCCTTTTCCAGTTCCTTCAGATGATTCATTAGATTGTTGATTTGTGATCTTTCTGTCTTTTGGATGTAGGCATTTATAGATATAAATTTTCCTATCAGGACTGCGTTAGCTCTGTCCCACAGATTTTGATATCTTGTGACTCCTTTATCATTTAGTTCAAAGAATCTTTTGATTTCCATATCAATTTCCTTCTTAACCTCAAAATAGTTCAACATACACAAATCTAAAAAATATAATTCACCCCATAAATAGAAGCAAAAGCAAAGACCATATGATCCTCTCAATAGACATAGAAAAAGCATTCAACAAAATTCAGCACCCATTATGACAAGAATGCTTAACAAAATAAGCATAGATGGGACTTACTTAAAGATATGAGCTATATATAACAAATCCACAGCCAACATCATATGAATGGTGAAAAATTGAAAGCATTCCAGATTAGAACTGGAACCAGACAAGATTGCCCTCTATCATGGCTTCTATTCAACATAGTGCTGGAAGTCCTAGCTAGAGCAATCAGACAAGAGAAGGACATCAAGGGCATCCAAATGGGGATGGATAGTTTGGCCAGAAGAGGCCAAACTATTATTCTTTGCTGACAATATGATCTTATATCTACAAAACCCCAAAGATTCTTCCATGAGACTACTGGAATTGATAAATAAATTCATCAAAGTCTCATGTTATAAAATCAATGTACAGAAATCAGTAGCATTCCTATATGCCACCAAAAATCAATCTGAGAACCAAATCAAAGACTCAATGCCCTTCACAATAGCAACAAAGAAAATAAAATACCTAGGAATATATTTAACTAAGGAGATAAAACACCTCTACAGGGAGAACTACAAAATACTAAGGAAGGAAATAGCAGAGTATATAAACAGATGGAAAATCATATCATGCTCATGGGTCAGTAGAATCAACATTGTTAAATATCCATACTTCCCAAAGTGATCTACAGATTCAATGCAATCCCTATTAAAATACCAACATCATTTTTTGCTGCTTTAGAAAAAATAATTTACTCTTCATATGGAACCAGAGAAGACCCTGTATAGCAAAAGCAATCTTAAGCAAACAAACAAACAAACAAACAAAAAATTGGGCAGTGTCAATTTACCAGACTTCAAGCTATACTACAAGGCTATAGTAACTAAAACAGCATGGTACTGGCACAAGAACACAGACACAGACCAGTGGAACAGAACTGAGGACCCAGATATAAAAACCATCCCCCTATAGCCATCTAATCTTTGACAATGCAGACAAAAACATACACTGGGGAAATGAATCCTTAGTCAATAAATCATGCTGGGAAAATTGGATAGACACATGTAGAAGACTGAAACAGGATCCACACCTTTCACCTCCCACAAAAGTCAATTCACGGTGGATAATAGACTTAAACCTGAGCCACCAAACTGTTAGAATTCTAGAAGAAAATGTTGGAAAAGCTCCTACAGACATTGGCCTAGGCAAAGAATGTATGAAGAAGACCCCAAGGGCAATCACAGCAACAACAAAAATAATTAAATGTCACCTGATCAAATTATAAAGCTTGTGCACAGTCAAGGAAACTATCACAAGAACAAACAGACAACCTACAGAATGGGAGAAAATATTCACATGCTACACATCCAATAAAGGGCTGATAACGAGAATCTATATAGAACTCAGGAAAATCAGCAAGAAAAAATTAAACAACCCTATCCAAAAGTGGGCAAAGGACATGAACAGTCTATCTTCAAAAGAAGACAGACTACTGGCCAAGAAACCTATGAAAAAATGCTCAACATCTCTAATCATGAGGGAAATGTAAATCAAAACCACAATGAGATATCACTTATCTCCAGTGAGAATGGCCTTTACCAAAAAGTCCCCAAGCGATAAATGTTGGCATGGATATGGAGAGATAGGAACACTCATACACTGCTGGTGAGACTTCAAACAGGTACAACCTCTGTGGAAAGTAATATGGAAATACCTCAAAGAGCTAAAAGTAGAATTACCATTTGATCCATCAATCCCATTACTGGGTATCTACCCAAAGGATAAAAATACATTGTATAAAAAAGACATCGGCACTTGAGTGTTTATAGCAGCCCAATTCACAATTGCAAAGATGTAGAAATAGCCCAAGTGCCCATCAATACATGAGTGGATTAATAAAATGTGGTATATGTATGCCATGGAGTTCTACTCAGTTGCAAGAAAACAATGGTGATCTAGCAACCCTTGTATTATCCTGGATAGAGCTGGAGCCCATTTTACTAAGTGAAGTATCACAAGAATGGAAAAACAAGCACCACGTGTACTCACCATCAATTTGGTATTAACTGATCAACACTTATAGGAACATATAGTAGTAACATTCATCAGGTATCAGGCAGGTGAGAGGGTAGGAGGGGATAGGGATATTCACACCTAATGGGTATGGTGTGCACGGTCTGGGGAATGGACACATTTGAAGATTTGACTTGGGTGGGGCAAAGGCAATATATGTAACATAAACATTTGTACTCCCATATTTTGCATAAATATATATATTTAAAAAATTAAAAGTGTTGGTATTAACCATTATTGATTAAACTAGTTTACCTTGGTAAGTATGACAAAGTAAACTATGTTATTTTCGTTAGTATGACAAAGTAACCAATCTAGCAATATGAGTAACTATCCAGTAGGTACAATTGAACAGTTCAAAATAGAGATAGTTGTAAAAGAATGTAAAGACCACTGCTTTAGGGAAAGTATTCAAGCACAATTTAGGGGAAAAAGTGAGTGAAATAATTTATTTCATAGATTAAAAAAAAAAATGTTGCCACAGCCTGTAGTTGCTACATTAGTACTGTGCCTGTCTTTCCAACTAGGCAGATAAATGGAAACAAATACAATGTTTAAAAAACTCAAACATGTAAAACAATTTAATGTAGTTTGAAACTACATCTCTCTTTAATTAAAAGTATGAGTTGTTGAACAAATGGAGTCATAAAAACTGGCTCAACTTGTAGATAAATTTTGACTTTAAATACAAACAGACACACACACACAGATAAATGAACATTTTTGTTATAAAACATAAAACTAGAAAAATAGTCAAGGAGGGAATTCAGTGACCACAACAGAAATGCTCTTTACCTATCTTTTTCTCTCAACTCTCTGCTTAGAATAAAATTATTACCAATATAGTTAGAGTTTCACTTCGTGTTAATAAATGACACAAATTATTGTGCCAATATCCTTGACAAAGACAGTTCAGTGATTTATTCTGTGGCTTCCTGGATCAAACCTCAGATAACAGAGACATGGGGGAACGCTTGCCAGGCATTGAAAGCCTGAACTAAATTTTCATCATTTGTTTCCTACTAGTGGTGATTGGCTAAAGAGATTCACAGAGAAGGAATGTGGTCTGCTGGCTTACTGCCTATAGTCCTTGGAAGGATTGCCCAGATCTGCTAACACTAGCAAACCTGGCATGTGTCTCCACAGGTGGAATAGATAATCGGAATCTAAGCTATTGGAAGAACATAATACTTGCAATGAAAATGATGTAGGTGCAAAGAGGCTTCATCTTGGTATCTCAGCAGAAGGTGACAGTTGTCCAGCTCATTAGATGCCAGATGATAAAAAACAAAACTTCCCAAGATTCCACTGCCCATCTGTTTTTACCTGCCTAAGCCATACCAATAGCCTGTCTACCTTGATACTTAGGTGCCATATAAACATGAACAGACAAATAAAAATTGTAATCCATTTATAGTGAGTTTGTAATGTGAACAATAGTGAACAGAACATAAAAAAAAAATTGAACTCTTGGCCTTACCAAAGTTAATTTACACCAGTAGGAGAAAAATGTAATAAAGTGCCTTGAGAATAATCAAGGATAGTTAATGTGCAACACCAAAAATTCTTTCTAACTAAAATAACAAAACACGTTTTTTTAAAAAAACAGATTAATAAATTGAAGACAGAAAATCCACCATATGAAAATATCAAAAGAAGAAGATATATAATGTCAAGAATCAAGAGAAAGAGAGGGAGAAAGAAAATGAGAGAATGAAATTTTAAAATAATTAATAAGAGGTAGAAAATGGGAAGGGCAGAATACCTAAAACTTAAAATTTATAATAGTAATTCCAGAAGATAAAAGTAAGAAATGGATGAAATCATAATTTTAGAAAAATACAAAATCAAAATCTCAAGAATTATTCATGCTTTGAGTTTAAAAGACTATCGGGACAAATTAATTATTAAAAAAATACACGTATTGAGGATTAACTAGTATATTTCCTTACTTTCAAAGATAAAAAGTCTTAAAAAATGAAATGTAAGAAAATTAAAGTCAAACATACTAAAAGGAAAATAATATGGAAAAAATAAGTACATCCCTTATCAAAATAAGTGATGAGTGGCAGACATACTCTTTAAAGGACATTGATGTTACAATAGAAATAATGCAAAAATCCATGAATAGAAAGGCATTAAAATAAAATATTGGGTAATGATGTATAAGGCAAACACAAACAAAGGAAAGTAGAATAATAGAGTAAAATTCAAATTTAATACCTTTACTTAAGGAAGGC
The DNA here is from genome assembly GCA_004363605.1 of Indri indri. Taxonomy (NCBI): domain Eukaryota; kingdom Metazoa; phylum Chordata; class Mammalia; order Primates; family Indriidae; genus Indri; species Indri indri. Next base: position 38,560 of record RJWJ010003390.1, read on the forward strand.
AAATTATTTAATTATAAAATATAAACCCAGTGTATAATGTACAACAAATACTCATTCATAAAAATAAAGACATACAAGGAGAATGTCATAAAATATATTCAGAGCTTGATTTCTGAATGTATTCTTTCAATTAAAATATTTTCTAGTTTTTGGTACAGGTGTTACTTAAAATAGATTTTTCCAAATTTCCAAATAATCTCACTACATGTCTTTTTCAACATTTGTATTGCTTGAAAATTTCAGTATCATTGGATATGATAAGCAGGTGTGGCTTGTAAAATTTTTTTATGAAAATCATTATGATTTTGTTTTTTTCTAACTACATAAATTTTCATGTGGAAGTTTAAAAAGCAAGAAAATATATTCTCCAACTATAGGATAATCTTTTATACATGTTAATGTAAGCTTGTTATTTATATCATCCAAATAAATATTCTACATATATTTGAATATATTCTCTACTCGATATGTCACGTTTTCAGTGCAGAAATCTTTCACATCATTCATTAGATTTATTTCTCAGGATTCATATTTTCTAATGCTATTATAAATCATGGGCTTTTAAAAAGTTTTTGTTTTCTTTTTAAATACTTTTATTTAAAAAGTATTTATTTTTTATTGTAAGTAAAAGTACAATTAATTTTTGCACATGGACTCATACAGTGATTTTATTATATTTCCCAATTAATTCAAATTGTCAGTAGATACTCAACATGTATAATGTACATAATAGCAAATGTAAATAATGCCATTTTTACTCCTTTCTTTCAATATTTATATTTCATTTTTTCCCTCTATTGTACTGGGTAGGACCTCTAGAACAATGAGAAGACATTACTTATAATAAGCAAAAAACATGTCTTAAATATTAATAGAAGAGATATTTTAAGTGAAAAATATAAATAAGATAAAAAACAAGAAACTAGAAAAAATACAACTTTTATGGAAAAAAAGTATTAATACCCTTACCATGTCTTATGAACTGCATGTGTCCCCTCAAAATTCATATGTTGAAATTCTAATCCCTCAATGTGATAATATAAGAAGGGAGAGTTTGGGGGATGTAGTTAGTCATGAGGATTCATGCCCTTACAAAAGGGACCCAAGAGAGCTCTCTAGCCCTCTTTCTATGATGTGAGGATATCAGCAGAGTTGAGAAGTCTGAAAACCTAAAAATGGCCCTCACCAGAACCAGACTATGCAGGCACTCTGATCTTGGACTTGAGCCTCCAGAACTGTGAGAAATGAGTTTATTGTTGATAAGCCATCCAGTCAATGGTACTTTGTACAGCAGTCAAAACTAAAACGCTATGTAAAGAATTATTTCAAATTGCAACAGAAAATGTAAATTGAAAACCAGGCAAATATTTTGAAAAGTTAGTTTAACAAAGAATAAATTTAAATAGCTAGTGGCCTTGGTCAACCTCAGTAATTGTAAATAAAATTTGATAAAAAAGATTATATAAAATATTAAATTATTAAAAATTCGGAAAACTTTGAGTAAGAAAACTCAGTGACTGGAACAAAGAATATAATATTATTTTTTAAATAGTAAAATGATATTATTTATGATAACAAAATTGTTTTTGGAGGATGATGAGAACTAAATTGTGTTTACCCAGAATTAATAAATTTCAATCTTAATCCCACTACCTCCAAATGTGAATATATTAATATTTGGAGATAGGACCTTTAAAAAAATAATTAAGGTAAAATGAGGTCACACATGTGGGCCCTAATCCAATATGACTGGCATCCTTATAAGAAGAGATTAGGACACAGACAACACAATTACCATGTGAAGACACATTGAGAAGGCGTCTATCTACAAGCCAAGGAGAGAGGCTTCAGAAGAAACCAAACGTGTCAAGATGTTGATCTTGCACTTCTAGCCTCTAACGCTGTGAGAAAATAAATTTCTGTTGTTTAAATGACCCAATCTTTGGTATATCATTATAGCATCCCCAGTAAACTTTTATATACATAAATGCACACACACACACACACACACACACACACATACATCCTTATACACATACATTTGGTAAATATTCTTAAATAATGTCTATGTACTTGGAAAATTTACTTTAACTTATTTATGAATCTTTTCAGGGAGGGATAAGATATTTTCTTTGAGGTTTAGTCTGCTGACTGCAGTTCCATGTTAAATTTCTTACATAAACCACACCATATAAAATTTCAAGATTCCCACTTTGAGGTTATTTAAAATGGAACCATTTTAAGAGAGCTATAAAGCAAACTGAGTACAGAAACTTTTTTCTTTTTTAAATTTCAGAATTTTACAGCAGTATGCAAGTTTTGATTACATAATTTGCTTTTGTACAGTTTGAGTCAAAGTTGTAAGTGTGTACTTCAGCCATTTAGTTTGCATTGTACCCAAAGGTGTGAATTTCCCCATCCACTCTTCCCACCCTCACCTACTTGAATTTTACTTTTACGATTCAAGAGCATTACATTTATTGTGCACTTTATTTCTATTATTAGTACATTGTAATATATAATAAAATAATTATACAACTCACCATAGGTTGGGGACCCCTGCATGTAAGCAGTGTCAATTAGGTCATTGTTGCAGTTCTGCTGTTCAGTATGTGCTTTTGCGTGTGTATGTATAACTGGGAAGTAGAATACAGGGGCAAGGTTAGATATTATTTTACTCACTAGAATTTAGTACTTTCGAATGAATATAAATGAATTTGTGATTGGACGTGAAAAATTATTTATATATATATATATATTAGTAATATCACCTGTCTGTTCACAGAGCATTGATATGCTAATTACCAAATACTCATTTATTTATTAAATTAGTCTCCCATCTAGGCATTTTTACAAATTTGGTTAAAAAATCTGTTAGAGCAATTCAAACTACTAACATTACATTTCTGTAAAAATAATCTATAATCCATATTTTTTAATAATTGCTTCCACATATATCTCTTGCTAATGTATAATTTGCTAGGAATCATATCAGGATCATTTAACTTCCCATCAGCCTTTAAAAAAAGTTTATAAAAGTATATTTTATTGCAGTTTAATTTTAAAGGGAAAGCATCTGATAAAAATAACTTACAATTAAATTTGCAGAGGAAATTATTGCGCCACTTTTGAGTTTTTTATCAGTATAATCCGAGATCATACATGTGCATTAAAAATTTTGGTCTTGAGACAATTTTTTTGCATTACTAACAAAACCTATGTTTTCTAACCATAAGCCTTGTAAGGAAAAGAATAATAACACATACATGAGAAATGTCATCTATTCAGAACAAAAAGGACAATACAGAGAGAATTTTGCCTAGGCAGAGATCATTAATCTTAGAATTTAATACCTATGACTTCTCATCGATTATGCTTCAAATGAAAATAATTATGCAATAACATTGACAGCATAAAATATTAAAGTGCTTTGTAAGAAAATAACTACCCTTTGTCAAGTCCAAAAGCACAGAACTGAACGTATGAATGTTGTACCCTTTACGAATGGTTATAAGTTATCAAACATCAGTATACCTTAAAATATATGGGGATATTAAATTATGTGGTTGTAAATAAAATTTTTTTATAGTAAATTTTCTATGTAAGTAATTTCATATCTTTTTATAACATTAACAAAGAAAATATGCACTTAAGAAAATTCTTAATGAAGAAAAAATTAGCAATACTCCTGGTTTGTAAGTGCATAGTGAGAGTTAAGTCTATTGGATAAATTATGAGGAAATTTTTGGGATCAGTATTATAATGTGGATATAATGATATATTTAATGATTTGAGAATGTATTATTTCTTGAGACTAATAATTGAATAAGAGATTATACATATAATATCCGTCCAATAATAACAAAAAATGGACTTGTTACAAAATACAGAGTTCATCCTACTTCACATATATTTACTTTTCTGGCATTAGAGCCACTACAGAGATTATTTAGCTGGATATGCATTTCTTAAAATAATAAAATAGCCTTCCTCTAGCCAAAGGCAACCATTTATAGGTATTTTTGATGTCATTAACATATTAGTTTTCATCACCATTTATGTCCCCAAATAATCTGACCAAAATGACTAATTTAAGATGTATAACCATCCTGAGCCCAGTATTCTTTTGCAAAATTTGTTCTGTGACTACATGACTTCCACAAAATGGCATGTGACTCAGAAATACTTCTGCAACAGAGTGTGTTACAGAACTTCAAAACTATAACAAAGAAAAACATAATTGCTATGATGACTTTTTACCATATTTTAATAAACCCTTGCTTTACGATGGTGTGGCATGTTAAGGCTGATTCCCAGAGCCATCGGCTAGGGTTAAAAGGAATATATTTAGAACATTGTAAAACTTTACAAAAGTTTTGAGGTCCAGATATTTTGTTGTCAATGTGGGAGAAAGACATATTGGAAAAGAAGTCTGAAAGTCAGGAGGGGGCTAAATGTGGGAGGTTATTGTGAAATAATATTAAAATAATTCATCAGATTATTTTTTGAAATAGTATCAAAATAATTTCCTATAAGCTGAATAAGAAGTAAGATGATGTTTTCATAAATATTTGAATGAGTATAAGCTCTTCATCATATACACGAAAACAGAAATGTGCACACACACACACACACACACACACATTTATGAAATGACTAAAGCTTTAGTGGAAGGATTAGATTATATAGAAGACTCTAAAGCTTATTTATTTCCAAATAATTATTAACTAGTATTATTAATAATTCAAAGATTTGACATTAAACCTATTAAAATAAAATTGGAAATAAATTCACAAAAATCTAAATCTTTGTATTTTTATTAAAATTGCCCTAGAAAACTTAAGGTAGAATGAGTGGATCATGATCTGTGTAATGGACTTGTTTAGATCTTTGTGATATACTCATTTTGCTCATTTACTCTTCAAATAATTTTATTATTGATGTTCATAGGTAATTTCTTTCAGAATTACTTCAAGGACCCTATTTTAAAAAGGATACGCCTGTGTATTACTGTTATCTATATCCTAGCCAGGATTTCTGGTGATGACTATTCTTCCTCTATTATATATTCTGGAATAACAAGCTTATATGATTAGAAAATACAAAAAAAAAAGGGGGGGAGACATTTCAAAATAATAGGAATGATTTAAAAATATTATTACTTTAAGATGTGAGTATAAACCTAGAAAATTCAAGATAACAAATGGTAAACTATTGAAAACTCTGGGGCCATGGTTTGGGAAGAAATTAATCTTGGCAAGGGTAACAAGTAATTAGAGTTAAGATGAAGACATACACATACACTCACACATTAACAAAACAGACAAGTTGGTAAAGAAAAGTTTTATGTTTAGGCTTTTACATCCTCCCAGTATGAAAACAGTAAATATAGATATTAAAAATATCTATGATAGAAAAACCTATGGAGAAAATGACTCCATACATTGAAGAAGTTAGTAATCGGGAAAATCATTCCAAATTTGGATCTTCTGTTTTCTACCATTTATTATGATTTTTCCATTCATACAGAACTTTATTTGTATTGCAAGCAATGTATTTCTTGCTACACTGATTAGTTTACTTGAATTGTTTCTTTTAAGAACCAGGGAGCATACTCTGATAGTTCTCAGAGGTGCTATGTTTGCATTTATTATAACATATTTTTAAATCCATGCAAGGCTTTGAAACGTACTTAAAATGGAACTGAAGGTTATGCCATATTCTCTTTAAAATTTCTCTTTGTAAAATCCCAGACCTCTATTCCAATTATTCGTAATGTGTTCAAGTTTAATAAACTTAGCACTCTATGCATTTATGCTCTAAAAATTAAAGTTATATATTATAATAATTTTTTGCTTTCTAATTGAAGAAAGGTATTTCAAAAGAAATCATATTTAAAAAGGAAGAAAATGCAAAAAACAAAGTAAGCCAAACATTGACTTTGAATTGCATCAAAAACAATCTGAAATAATGACTAGATTAAAAGATGTCAATATGTAAGGTAAAATAAATTTTTATTACAGTGCAAATGTATATATAAAGCATCTGTCAAGAACTAGATTTGGGTAAACATATATAAATGTGATATATTCACTTATCCTCCAAGAGATCGCAGCATTTTTCGTTTTTTTTCTTCCCAGTAGCAGACCAATGAAAATTCAATACAACACTGAATTAGCTCCAATGGCCTCAGGACTGTGACAGATGTTTGATACTGAATTAAAGGGAATAATATTTTGGCAGAACCAAATTTTCCTTCAAGAATCTATCTTTAAAATTATACTTATACCTTATTTTCATCATTTTCTGCTTTCATGATTGAGAGAGTGGTAGTATGAACAAGCACATCTTTGTCTTATCACCTAATACCTATTAAATTTATTTTTAATAAAAAAATAAGTTTGCCGTCTCCAAGCAATTGGGTTCTTGATATTTATGAGCTGAAGCAACACCAGAAAGCTAAAGAATGTTGAGTCTTTTCTTATAATTCTATGAGATCATTTACCTTTAAGGTGATAAAAAATCTGGTCTTGTTTAGGCAAAAAGAATTCTTTGGCTTAGGAAATAAAACCATCCGAAGAGTATCAGTGAAGTCGGACCCTAAGGACAAGGATTAAAGGGGAAGATGGGAAAATGCCAACATTTCCCCCATCTAAACATCAGCCTATGCCTGCATGCCAATTTTATTCTTTCTATCTAAACTGCATCATCATCATCACATCCTCATCATCTAGAAGGACCTCTTTTCTTTGGTTCTAATTAAAAAATTCCCAAAAAAGAAATTTCATTGATATGTGGTGGGGAGGTAACATTCCCACCCCTGGTGCCATGTAAGCTGAATGCAGCAATTGACAGTCCCCACTAGAACCACATGGCATGTAGTCAGACAGTGCAGAGTTCTTGTAAAAAAGAATACAGCATGCAGCAAGAGGGCTGACTAGAGACAAAGCCTTTCAGAGCATCCTGGCAGAGGAGTTGAGTTCTGGACTGATGAGATCAGAGAGTGATTAATGCTCAGAAGTGGACCACAGGGACAGACACCAGTGGAGTCTGGGGACAACACCAGGAGAAAATGAGCAGCTTAGAAAGAGGAGGACAGAAGGGAGCAATTGGCGTGAACCAATTCGAGGGAGTTCCGGAGCCCAGGGAAAGGGTAAGGGGCTTATTCCCCCTCCCTGAACCTGGTGCCTCAGGCCAGCAATGGGACATAGAGCTCTCATCCCGCAGGCGAGTGCCACGAGGGACCAGAGAGCCGGCATCCCTGCGTCTGGACACCTCCTCCTCCGCACCTCCTCCATTCCTGGCATCCCAGGAAGTAATCTTGGCTCAAGCCACTGGTAGCCATGTGGCAGCACCCACCCCATAGCAACTGCCAAAGCGCCTTGCACTGAGTGACTTGGCTCCTCACAACAGGAGCACACTCCCAGCCAAGCCTGCCTCAGACAGCATAGCCACCACTGTGGCTTGGAGAGAAGGTGGTCTCAGTGCTGTGGTTATGGCTTGGAGAGGAGGACGGACTGGTGACCCCCAAACTTGAGAGTGGTGCAGGAAGACAGCAGCCCCTTCCCTTCACCATAGCAGCCATTAGAGTTCTCCACACTGAGCGACCTGCTTTCAGTGCCAGGAAGTGTTTCCACCCCAAGCCTACAAGGGCAGGGCAGCTGCAGTTTGTGATCTTCCTGCCCAGAGGCATTTGGCGCATTCACCTGCCCACAGCGCAGATGGAGGGGCAGGGAGATGGAAGAGAGAGCCCAGTTCCAGGGTCAGGCAGCAAGTGAGAGCCCAGGCCCATTGGGAGGGTTTGGAGGAGCACAGAAGAGCAGAGTTCTGTGGGTGCGTTCCATCCCTCTGTCCCCCAGAGAACCACCACTCACTTTAACAGAGAGTTTAGCTTGATCTAAGAGTTCCTTGAGCTACCGCTGTTTCCCTGGTTCGAGCGTCCCCCTGGCAGAGACTTCTGCGGATAGAGAGCCTCATCTGCCTCACCTTGGGGTCTGTTGGTGGAAAAGGGGTGCACAATTGGAGATCCTCCTATCTGCCAGCATCATGCAGTGACACACACCAGCAGTGCTTTCCATGTATTAAAATAATAAAAAGTTAATTATAATACAACACTGTCAACTTTAAGTAGGAATGGTCAGTGAAAAAAATAGAAAACCCAGAATAGCTGGAGACCATTCTACTAAGTGAAATATCACAAGAATGGAAAAACAATAACCACATGTAATCACCATTAAATTAGTAGTAATTGATCAACTCTTATGTGCAGATATGGAAGTAACATTCATTGGGTGTTGGGCAGGTGGGAAGGGCACACAGGGGACAGGTAAATTCGCACCTAATGAGTGCAGTGCACATTATCTGGGGGATGCTCACATTTGTAACTCTGACTCAGGTGAGGCAAAGGCAATATATGTAGCCAAAGTGTCTGTGGCCCCGTAATATTCTGAATTTTTTTTAAGAAGGGTACAGCTGAGAAAAATTAATTAACTTTTAAAATAATACATTTATAGAAAATATAATAATTAATAAATTGACTTCACTTTCTGTACCTCCTTTAATCTTTAAGACTTTTGTAATAAAAACATATTAGAAATGGCAAGATTGAGTCCCAGCAGGCTTAAATGGTTTACAAAGTTAATACACATAGTAAATGCCAGAGCTTAGACTAGAATTCAGGTTTTGAAACTTTGAGACCCATACCCTCTCTACATTTCAAATTTGGTGCTTACATCACATTTTCAGATATTCATAACTATTCAAAGTCATGTATTCACAAATCTTTTAATATTAAGGGCTTAATACTAACCATACAAAGGGATACTGTTCAAAGAGAAATAGAGTAAGTTGAGCTGTTGAGGGAATGTTGTAAAATCTCTTTTAACTGTTACTACCCACCACCTCCCTGCAACCTTTCCTCTGTATTTCAACCAGTTCCTTCCAGTGCTAAATGTCTTGGTTTTCAAAGTGGATTTCTTTTCTCATAGGTTTATGGTAGAGAATATCTGTCTCAATGTAAACATTCTAAAAACATTATTTTCTGAAATTAGCCGATGACATTGTCTTTGGGGAATAGATCTATAGAGTGCATATTTCCTTTAGTCTATAAAAATTCACATGCCTTATGATTACTGACGTCTAGAATAATGACAGAGGAGTTTGGCTACAGAGGATCAGGTACAACATCAATGGTCATGATGTTCTGAAATGAATCAAATGTTCCCAAACTTCCCCTTGTACATCTTCACTAACGTAATTTTTCACACGCTCCAAATATCTGAAACTGTTCAGTTTGAGCATGACTGGGGTTAGTGAATCAAGAACATACAGAGAGTGAACACCATGATGCAAAACCAATGGAAGTGTGGCTCTTTTCTTTCTCAATTCTTCCTTCTTCTCATCCTTCTGACCATTAGCTTTGTACTCTTCTCTTTCAGGATTTGTCACACTTTTTCCCTCACTCCTACTGGACGGACTATTGTGGATTCCTTGTTTACCCTTTATTTAGAGGCTCACATTTTCTGATCACTTTTTAATACTAATTTCCAAAAGTAACTATTCTTTCTTATCGTGTAATTTTTATATATTAATATTTTGATAACATCTCTTTTGCTTTATCCTATGTTTATAACATCCACTCTCCACTAAGGAGAGGGTAAAACTTGTTCTGTGATTATGCTATTACATAATGTTACGTAATGTGTGTTGTTTCCAATAAGTTATCTGCCGGAGCTGTAGTTGAACAGTAGAGAAGTCAAGTACCAATAATACTTATGTTAAGTTGTTCGTTTGTATGGGTGAGCTTTTAGGCCTTGTGTTGACAGCATTTCCTAATCATGAAAGAAATGTAACTTCAACCATCAGTAGAACACATTACCATTCAGAGATGAACTTGAATAATTTGAATAAATTTCAGATACACCAGATGACAGAGTCTTAGTGAGCCAGGAAAGGAGTGGAACAAGAAGAGATCAAATAGGAAAAAAAAAAAAAAAAAAAAAAAAGCCTGGCCCTGTATAATCTTGTGGGTCTGGTAAGGAATTTGGATTTGTTCTAACTACAACAGAAAATATGTCAAGAGTCTTAAGTGACATAAGCTGAGATGTGTGTAAGTAGGCATGCACATGTGCCTGTTTATATATTACTTTTGATGCTGGAAGAATCATTTGTTATAGGCACATCATGAGATGTTCCCATTTTTGCTTTAGACAGCCATTGTCTTTTATAATAATTAAACACGAAAGAATTTATTTTACTTTTGTATATTGCACGTCCAATATTTTTTTTCTTTGTGTAGATCCACTTCATGGTCTTATTGCATGTAATTTCTGTCCGAGGAACTTCCTTTAACATTGCTTGTTCTGTGAGCAATGAATTTTCTTTTTTTTGTTTGTCCAATAAATCTTTATTTCTTCTTTAAGTTTAAGGAGCCATGGTATTTATCCTACTTGATCTTCTCTGGGCTTTTTGATTACGTGTTTTTATGAATCTGTCATTGATTTTCAAAATTTTCAGCAGTTATATTTTCAAATATTCCTTCTGCTCCTTTTTTGTCTTCTGGAGTTATTGGCACGTTAGGCCATTTGATGCTGTCCAATAGTTTTTGGATACTCTGTACTTTTGTTTTCTTTTGTCCTCTGTGTGTATGCGTGTGTGGTATTTCAGTCTGGGGCTCTTGGCCTACCTTCAAGTTCTTTGGTTCTTTTCCCATTTGCGTCAAGTCTATTCATGAGCTTGTTGGAGGCATACTTTATTTCTGTTATTTTTTCATTTCTAGAAGTTCCATTTGATTCTTTCTTATAGTTTCCATTTCTCTGATGTTATTATTCATGTGCTCTTGCATGTTTTCTAGGATTATTTTTGAGCCTTTTACTTATTAATCATAATTATTTTAAAATCCATGTCAGATAGTTTCAATATCTGTATTATATTTGAGTATTCTAATGATTATTTTGTCTCTTCAAAGTATGTTTTATCTTTCCTTTTCTTATGCTTTTTATTAATAATTTCTTTAAAAAGCCAAACAATATAGACCGAGGTAAACAATATTTATACCTGGAAATGGACAAAGCATCCCTTCTATGGGGGTCTTTTTGTGAGTTTTTGAGTTAATCCAGTTAGGGTTATGGCTGTATTTGAGGTTTGCTATTGCTATGGTTACTCTCCGTGCACCCAGGCTTCAAATTTGTAGCAGTACTTTGGAGAGAGCAGGGTAGGTTACTAGAACATGGTTGTTAGATTTGGAGCTTAAGCCTTCTCCTTCCAATGTTCATCAGAGAGCTGCTCTTCAGGTTCTTGTTCCATTCCTTTTTTTTTCTCTCAGTAGTGTTATGCTGTTACTTGTTATTTAAGCTTGGTAGTAGGGGTCTCCTATTCTATTAAAAATTAGTCTTAGGTTTTAGAAGATACTGTGTTCTGGGAGCTCATAGTTGTGGCTGTCTTAGTTTTCCTGTCCTTTCCTTAGTTATAGCTATGCAATCCCATGTTCAATGTATAACATTGCTTATCCCCCAGTAGTAGGATTTTTTCTACCCTGTTCAATTTCCCAGCTACCATGAGTTTTACCAAGGTCAAAGGAAAGCATTGATTGTTTCCCTTTTCCCCTGAGGTTTTGAATCCTCCTTCCCACCTTCTTTCATAGGGGAATAGGATTTGGACAGATTTTTTTACACTTGGCATGTAGTTGCTCTTATCGAAACCTTCGCCCTTCTCCTCCACCTCCCCCAAACCAAGGTCTACAATACACTGAACATGTTTTAGCAATCGGTGGGGTTCATGAGAAAGATCCAGCAAAGGGACTTGAACTTCTTTTAATTCAGCCACACTCTGGAGTTTCACACTAGCCCACCAATTTGCTTTCCAGATTCTATAAGTCATCAACAATTCTAGCTAAACTCTGCTTACCTGTGTTCGATTGCATCAATTCAAGTATTTGCCCAGGTGAGCAAGTACTTGAATTTCATCTCTCCCTGCAGGTCTTTGTGTCTATTTCATTTGGGGCTAGGTGTTTCTCTGTGATCTCAGCTCCCAATGGGTAAAAAAAAAAAGTGAATTTGAAGTTATTTCTGATCTTTCTTGTTGTTGCAGGGTAAAAGCAATACTCCCTCTAGCTTTCTATGTTTGTAAAATAATTTTTAACATAATCTATTATTTTAAAAATAATAATACAGATTCTACTAAATGATTTGAAAGTTAGGCTGTTTCAAAGATGACTTCTAGGTTTCTTTGTTGAGTACATAATTCATTGCCTCTGTGATCTCATTAGCTCCCCCATGGTTTTCAAAATATCTTTAGTCCAGAACACTCTCCTTTGTGTATATTTTGCTTTACTACTAAAAACTTGAATTTTTTTCATTAAATTTGCCATATGCACAAACTTAGAATGTACAGAAACACAAATGTGCATATACATGAACGTAATACTTCTTATTTTTCTTCTCCCTGAATTAAGACATCTCACATTGCTCTCCTGTCTTCTTAATATTCCTAAATACAACAACTATTGTTATAATTTAATACATGTTCATATTAGATTATAATATATCTAAAGGCAAAGTCATATTAACCAAACTTAATGTAAATAAGGAAATAATTATAAACTTTGTTGGGTGCTTTCAAAAAAGGTAAAGAGACAAATGAAGGGGCTATCATGAAGTATTTTGCTTGAGATATGGGGCACATCCTACAAACTCCAAGAAGCCTCTGGTTACAGAGAACCATGGGGCAACTGAGTGAAAGAGAGTGAGAGTAATAGGAAAGATAGATAATTAAAACAGACAGATAGATAGATAACAGCAAAAGGCCTTTAGTGGGAGTCTAAATGTATGGTAGTTATGAAACTTGTACAATTGCAAGTCATAATATAACATGTTTATAATTTACTACTTCATTATAGGCAAGTCTTCTGCTCTTCTGGGTTCAATTTTTATACAGTGAACTTTTATGGGCAATTAAATCTATGGTAACAGAACTTAAAATTTGTACCATGATTTGGAATATTTGTCATCAGCTAAAAGGTAAACTTCTCAAGCTATTACATAGTGGCTCTTTATGTCAGTTAATAGTTTAATCTTGACTTCATTATCTTTGGCTTTAATTATAGCTTCTGCTACAGTGAAATATGTTTCTGCATTTTGATTGAACTAGATTATTAAAAAAGAGAATGGGAAATGGAAGAGCTGATACATGATAGGAATTTTAGGCATCAAAAGTGGAATACAATTAAGAGACATGTTTAGGTACCAAAAATAATCTATACACCCATGATGATTCCTCAGGACTTGTTCTTTCCACAAAAAGTAATAAAATATGTTCATTAGAGTTGGTGAGTTCTATATCTTTGTAGACTCTCAAGCCAATATTCTAATTATGAATCAATAAATATAAAAACTTTTAATAACCAATCTTAAGATTGAGAGATAAATGAATTTTAGGAATCTAACCTGAATCAAGACCAAGAGAGAAACTGTCTCCACACATAATAAAAACACCAGACAATTAGTTAACTTTTCTAATTGGAAAAGGGTAAGTTCACACAGACACATACACAGAAACACACACACACACACATGCATACACACACAGAAAAACTATCCCGTAGTTAATGAGTTCTTTCATTATGGCTATTTTACAAGAACTTTTTATGTTTGATCAAAGCTTCTAATGCAATTCTGAGGTTATTCCACTTAGTAATCCACTGATGGGTAACTGCCTTCAGGGACCTCTTAGTATACTACTATCTGGAACTTGCACTATGAAACATGTTCTGCATACTGCATGTTAACAGAGGCTGTGTTTTCTATAATTATAACAGGAATATGGAATTCTTCATTAAACATCCAAGAAGTTTCACAGCTTCTTGTGGCATAAGAAATGAAGAGAGGGGTCCTCTTTAGGAAATTAGAAAGACCATTGGAATGCATTTCATTTTATCAAAGTAGTGGTATAATTAATGTCAGTAATACTTTTATGAATTAATATTTAAACTATTTGTTAATCATAGTTCCCATTTTGAAATTTTCTATGCACCACTAGGCTAATTGACTTTTTATACTTTTTCTCATATAGTATTCATTAAAAAACAATGAGATAGGTATTACTAATTCTATTTTACAAAGAAATGGAAGCTTAGACAACATAATTTTGAAAAAAAGAAACACACGGTAAGTAGTAGACCAAAAATTTGTTCCTACTATATCTGACTCCTAACCTAATATTTCAAACAAAAGAAAAAACAGATTATAAATTCCTTATCATTCTTTCCACACATTTCCTTTTTTATGAGCTTTGGGGCATATTATTTTGGAATCATCTAGCCTTTTTGGTAGGATTCTGGCTCAGAAATTTTAATTTGTTTCTCATCTTGGCTCTGTCATGTCTTGAACTTGTGGGGGCTTGTAAACGTTTCCTTGCTACTCTGAAAATGAACAGGTAAAGTGTGTCAGCATTCTAAATTTAAAAAATATTCTTGTGTGTTTCAAACAATACAGATATATTTGTATTGTGATTCTTTTAGAATTCTTAAGTGAATGAAGGTTTTTTCCTGTAAAATTATTTCCATAGTAAAAATTTTGTCATAATAAGCGGATATATAAAATTCAATTTTATTGTAGAATAGTTTGAAAATACAGTTAAGTATAACACTGCACAAATGAAAATCCCATAAATGAAAAAAATCCCAGTTGGTATCCAGAACACATCTTTTAGTGCTTGGCTGTCACCCACACAGCAGATGCAGCCCTGCTTAGGAACTGTAATTTTTCCTCTGTTCCGACGTGAGGACCTGATATCACAGGTGCCCTGCTCCAGGGCAAACTCCTATTATCTACTCATGCCATATTCCTTTAAAACATCAATCCCATTCTGCTAATAAATGTTGCTTACTTCTCCATTATAAAATAAACAGAGAAATGTCTTTCTTTCTCCTGATTTCAATGCTTTTGAAAGTTTGCATAGTAGAATTACTTCGGTCTCAGTGTTGGCTTTTTGATTAATGTAAACTATAGGTTTTCTCTCCCTAGCTTGGACAAATTCTAGTGGGGCTATTTTTGAAATGCACATTATAAACAACCACCAAAGGTACCTGGACATACCAGTAACATGTAACCCTCAAGTTACTTGCTGTGGCTGGCTAAGCCTGCCAGATTATTTATTTTCTCAGGGTAAAGCCAATACACAGAGTTCTGTATTTGATCCCATTGATTTCTATGATATAATTTCCCAAATATGCAATATATGTTTCTAAATCTTAAGAAGCTCATTTTATGAACAATAACACAAAACTGTTTTATTAAACATATCTTGGAAAAATCAATAAAATAGTTAAAACTTCAGTAAGGCTAATCAATTAAAAAGGAAGAAGATACAGATACACCCTATTACAACTGAAAAAATAAAATATAACTCTAGATACTCAAGAGATTACAAGATTGAATAATAGTACATTATAGTCTATGCTCAAAACTTTGAAAGTATTGGTAATATATAAATTGATAAAGCTATCCGTACATACACAAAGCCTGACTAAACCAATAACACTGAGAAAAAATAAAAGCATTATTAAAAAACTGTATCACACTATTAATCTAAGACTCTGGATTCAAATTTGTATTTCATAGAAAAGAAAATCTTAAGTTACTTTTATTCTAGCATATAAAGTAATTATATTGTATTTGTTTCTTTTTAAGTCTGCTCTGTAGTTTAAATATATGATATATGTTTTTCTGACAGCTAATATATTTGCTTCAAACATCATTTAACTGTTCATTCATTACATGGATATAAAATAATTTAAATAGTATTTTGTAAATACTTTTATGTTTTTTGGTATTATAATAAAACTCAACAGAATTTCACTATAAAAAATTTTGCTCATCAATATAATTGATTATATTCTTAGAATATAATTTCAGGATCAAGAAGTAACCATATTTTACACTCTTACTCACATAGTTTGAAAAAGCATGTTCATCTAGAATTTCAACAATCTTGGTATTACATTTTTAGATTTTATTTGTTCATTTTTAATGACATATGTTCTTGTTTTTCCCTTGTATTATACTTAATGTTCATATGATGAATTTCCTATGTTTAATGTAATTTGAGTATCTGTTCCCCCACCCCCCCAAAAAATTGCTTGGATGAAAAATGAATCAGCCTACACTTTAAAGTATAGTGTACGGTTTGAAAAGTGTGCTCCCCCAATCATGTCTACCCAGAACTTCAAAATGTAACCTTATATGAAAATAGGGTCTTTACAGATGCAGTTAGTTAAGGATCTCAAGATGAAACGATCCTGGATTTAGGGTGGGCCCTAAATCCAATGACTGGTGTCCTTGTAAGAAAAGATGAGGACACAGAGAGACACACAGACAGGGCCAGGTGAAGGTGGAGGCAGTGATTGGAGCAATGCTGCCACAAGCCAATGCTCAGGGCCACAAGGAGCTGAAAAAGACAAGGAAGAATTCTTGCCTAAAGTCTTCAGGGCATGCATGGCCCAGCTGACACCTAATTTTACATTTCTAGCCTTCAGGACTTTGAGAGAATATATTTCTGTTGTTTTAAGACTCAAAGTCTGTATTAATCTGTTATAGCATCCCTAGGAAATTACTACATTATGGAGTTAGTTCTGTTACCTTTCTCCTAAATAGTTAGCTAGTCTTCCAGAAAGTATAATGAAATAAATAATTGTATTTGCCCTAATTTGAAATGCCACTCAACATCTTTAAGATATTGGATCAGCTTCTGGAATTTCTAGTAGAAATATTATTTTAAACCTTCTGAATCTTTGGATTTTTTCTAATGTAAAATTGAAGATTGTCCTAATTTTGCTAGTTCTTTAAAACTTTTAAAACTTATTCTCAGACCTTTATTTGTTCAAATTAACCCTAGAATTCTTTATAACTTTAACAAGTACCATTGATTTTTCACAGCAAATATATTAATATATGGACAAATTCATGGAAATGAACATTCTTAGATGATTTATAGTTCCTACCCAAGAAGATTCTATGTTTTGCCATTTAATCAAGTCTCATTTATAATTTTCAGTAAAGATATATTCAGATATTTCATATGAGTCATGTACAATTACTATTATCTTTTATTTATGAATTCAACTGATAAGCTTTAAGTGGTATATCCTTTGGTAGAAAGTTATATGTTAAGTGGTGATATATATTCTTTATTATGTAAATTATTCCTATTTCTCTAAGAGGTTTGATCAGAAATGTATGTAGATTTTATTGAATATCTTCCCGGCATCTACCAAATGAGTCATTAGGTGTTACTCTACTGACCCATGGTATGGAAAAATTTTTTCAAAAAACTAAGGATTTTTCATTATTTAACTCTGCTTGCACATGTATCCTGTATTATCTGGTGAGGAGATGTCATGATATTTAAATGAAAGGATCAGAGACATGTTTACCATGAATTAGCCATTTTCAAAAACAATTTCTAATAAAATGGCACAAAGAAAGATCAATTATTTGTTTACTGAAATATTAGTTAAGCAAAGTCTACTTCCTGTCATGATGGAGAACAGGGACTGAAATTTACTTACCACCTTAAACAATTAGAAAACTGGACTAATCAAATTAAACAATGGCATCAGACACTGGACGATAGACAGAACACGACTGGGATCATCTAGAGAAAGGAAGACAGAAAGGAGACCCATAAAATTTCCCCCATTTACTCCCTAGAAGCAGTTTCCAGGCCAAAGAGCAGAGAGTGACAAACAGTAACTGAGGGTTTCTGAGTTGAGGACAACCAGGTCAACTTTTAGAGAAGTGGCTAGAATTTGTAGGCCAAAATGTTTTAGAAGAAAGAGATGCACAGGGATAGGGGCACCAAGATGCGTAGACAGATTCTTGCCAGTCCCTAGCTAATACTAAAATATGTGTTAGGGAAGACCCACCAGAAAGCAGTAGGCAAACATTATTGAAATTCACTAAGATGGAAAAAATTATAATTCCATAGACTAGAGTCAGCGAAAATAATAATCAAGATACTGTGTAGAGTACTCAGAGGTTATTGCTTTAGTAGTGGGGATAAATCAGTCCCACACTAAAGACTGCTCTGGATGTTTCCGAATATAGTTTAAAAGTAAGCTTTAAATAAATTGATTTAAGGTTACTTATCTGTGTACCAGTTCAACAATATGACTTTTAAACACAAATTGCATAACCGTATCTACTAAAAACAAAATATCAAATGGGTGGGAGAGGGGAGCAGACCTAACTAATTACTGTGTATAAGAAATTGACCTTAAATATAAAGATATAAACAAACTGAAAGTAAAATAATTTAAGAAGATATGCTATGAAAAGTTTAAACAAAAGAAAGTTGGAGTGACTATCTTAATTTTAGAAAAATTAGACTACAGAACAAGGACTATAACCAGGGAAAAAGGGGAACTATCATAATAATCTATGTTAAATGAATGTTTTAAATTTATGAGAAAATGACTAATTGTTTTCCAAAGTGTTTGAATCACTTTACATCTCTATCAACAATGTATGACTTCCAGAAATATTGCAGTTACTCTTATCTTCATACAACATCTTCACAAACACTACTGGTATATTCAAACTTTTTAACATTAATCATTCTGGTTATTATATAATGCTATCTCATTGTGGTTTTAATATACATCTCCCTAATGAATGATGGTGTTGAGTCTCTTTTCATATGTTTAATATTAATATTTATACTTCTTACGTGGTGATGTATTAGTTCATATATTGTGCTCATTTTTAAATTGAATTGTTTTTATTTTCAGTATTGTATAGTAATAGTCTTTCTGTATATATACTTTGTATACAAGGTTTTTATCAGTTATTATTTGCAACAATTACCGGCAAGTCACTTGCTTTCCTTTACCCTTGCTCAGTATTGACTTTAGAATAGCAGAATGTTCTTTTTTATAACATCGTATTTTTCAATATTTTTGGATTTATGATTTGAGTACTTTTGTGTTCTATAATATTTAAAAAATAGCTGCCTAACCCGAAGTCATTGTTTTTTCTTTATTCTGCAAGGAATATCTTAATTTTAGGTTTATGATTCATCTAGAGATTTTTTTAAAGGAGTATGATATCAGATTTATCTTTCTTTTCTTTTTTTTTCACCTTGATATCTGTATCCTACATTACCATTTTTTTACTATATTAACTTGTCATATTTGAAATCTTTTTCAAAAATCAATGAATCATATGTGAATGAGCCCACGTATTCAATTCTATCGAAGTATATGACTATCCTTACATTAACACCAAGATTTTTTAAATTGTGCTAAGTCTTAAAATCAGATAGTGTCAATATTCCAAATTTGTTATTTTTTCAAACTTAATTTGACTATTCTAGGTTCTTTGCATGTCATATAAAGGAATTCTCAACCTATTATTGCCAAACTGTTTTTTTCTATTCCTTTTATTACAGCACAGTTTAGGAAATTTCTCCAAATAGAAAGACTAGGCTACAGTAAGGCTCATTTAATTCATTTCCCTTTCTCAGGAACCATATTCTTCCACTGTCTGTTGTATAATAACTGAAAATAGAAGTTTTCTATTTTTTCCCCTTGTTTTCCAATTGTTTACATTCAGTCATAATGTCAGACCACCTTACCTCTTAAAAGCCAGACATGTAAATCTGAAAATTAGTATTTTTTGTATTCCTGTATTAGTATATATCATTTTTGTCACGCTGCTGTTTTGTTTTTGAGTCCTTGCATTATCTTTTAGCCCTTTGATCTAGCTAAGGAATTTTATGCTTATTGCCTCAAGGAAGGGATGAATGATCAGAGTACAGGCAGAAGAGAAAAGGGGATCAGACCTTGGCTTTTTTATTTTCAAAAGTCAAGACCTTATGAAAGCAAAATTTATGGCAGAATACATGATCAATAATAAAAAGACTCCCCAACCCATATCATACCCGAACTAAAATAAAGATTTGAGAAAGAAAAGAAACTCTTTATCTAAGTTACATGAGCCCATTTAAATTATCAGACCCAGAGAGGCATTGAAATATGACAGAGGTCATGTCTCACTCTCCCCTTCAGCTACATAACTACCTATTGAGGCCATTTACTATGTGGGCTCTAGACTAACTAACACTATAGTAACCATAAAATGCCATACACTGGACACCATAACTCATACATTACAATTCAACAACGTATAGAGCCAATCACTAAACAGTGCTATTTCTGTAAGCCAATGAGAGAGAATTCCTGTCAAACAACTTCGTATCCACCTACACCTTACTCCTTTTAAAAAGCTACTTGTAACAAAGGCCTAAGGGAAGACATACCAACACAACTTGGAGGTATTGCCCAGGCAGCTGTCCTCACTTTGTCTCAAGTATACTCTTTAAAATTATATTTTGTGCCTCAGCTTTTTCCTTCAGGTCCACAGATTTCACAGGTTATAAAAAATATGTAAGTGGTACTAAAAAGAATTTAGACACAGTTGGGCCTGTGAGAAAGGGGCTCTATATCCTGTATTCATAGTCACTATGATAAACACCTTCCAGTTAATTTTGGGAATACAAGAGCAGAATTGACTATACTCTTAATCAGAGAAGTATCCCAGGAAAAAAATGGATTTAGTGAAATGTCATTAACTTAATTATTTCTGTCATACTAAAGTAGTAGAATATTTCCAGTATGTTTGAGGGTGACGCAAAAACCAAACATGAAGTCAAGATTACTGTCTCAAGATTTCCTTGAGACAGGAAAGAGACATTGACTTAATTTCAGATGGAAGTGCAGCAACAATTGTAGATAAATGAAGACAACAAAGGTTAGATGCATTTACACTGCTAAGCAAGATTTTTGCTTTTTTCAAATAAACACACATGAAGAATCATTTATGATATTTTGTATTGTACTAATTGCATTTTTTACTAATTATTTACCCTAAATTACAATTCAGGAGGGGCCATCTAGAGACAATGCTTATGTCCCATAATGGAATACATACACGTATTTAACATGGACTCTCAAAATTTCCCATGCATTGTGATAAATTAGAGTTCCAAAGAGTGATACAATAGGATTTAGATATTTTACATAGGATGTGATAGTTGTCAGAAAGAAGGAAAGCTGAGCAAATGCATCCTATTTCAGTATGCTGATAAGATTAATTTTGAAATCAGAGCTCCCTGAATTATTACAAACTTTCCAGGCAAGAGGAATATACTTTTAGTGCTGCCATCCTCAGCCACCAAAGCAAAGGAATATTATTATCCACAACAAACTGGCACGGCATTAATCTATCTGAAAAGTTTTGACCTGAGGGCCAGGAGGAAGAATACTTTAAACAAATAGGACATTCCCTGACCACAAGGAAATTCTAATTGTCAGTGCTCACCTAGTATAATTCTTGAACAAACAGCCATATCTAAGGAAATATATCCACAGATGTCCATCATAACACATTTTCCAATAGCTAGACAAAAAAAAATCAAAACTATTCTCCTCTAGGATAATAATTTTTTTTTTTCTTTATACAATGGAATACCCTATGGCAGTTATAATGAATAAATTAAAGCTACATGTACCAACACGACCGTCTCCAACAACATAATATTGAATGAACACAAGTCTAGAGTGAAAAAATGTATTTAACTTTTGGAAAGACTACATAACGTGGCACATTTTACATAATATTCAGTATCTAATATAATTAATATAATAATATAATAATTTTATTATACTAATATAATTAATATTTAATAGTAATTATATAGAATTGCTTTGGTAGTTTGAAATAAGTAGGAATGAAATATTTATATGTGTGAGTATGTGTGTGTGCATATTTGTAAAAAGAACAAACCATTTAATCATATCTCCTATAGTAACTGAGAATGAAGTTGTAAAAAACAGGTTTCATATTTAAAAGATAAGCATACAAAATAACCACAGAGGATGTTATATTAATATTAAGTATTACCATAGACATCTGTAAGATCTGCAGGCATCAGAAAGCATAAAGTACATCTTAACATGATAGAAAGCTTCCAGAGAATTAAGTGATGTTGATTCTTTGCAAGACATATTTGCTCTTCTGTGGTTGTTACATGTCATATTTTAAAATAAAAATAGATATTTATTAAAAATAATACACTGGTGCTAGATATTTTATACAATGGAAGTAGTAACAAGTATATTAGAATGGGTAGCTTGAGAAATTTTTCCTGAACTTAGGGAAAATAGATAAATGGCTCTAATATTAATATAATGGTTACAATATGATGTTAATACAAGAACAGTAATAAGAAAATCAGAAGAGAATTTTATATAGAATTGTTTTAGATGAGAGAAAACTATAAAGTAAATAATATAAGAAAGTAGCTCTAATTGAGAAAAGACATACATCATCAAGTTGATAGGGTCCCCTATGTACCAATGTCGAGTTATTTATTTTCACCAAATTTTTAGTCATTTCAAAATTCTGGATTTTCGATTTGTTAATCCTGCCTTACCTAAGTTCTCTACCTCACATCACCCCCTTACTCCCATGGGCATTCCATGGACTTGCTCGTATTCCCACACTGAAAAATTGCCATTGCTAGTGCCCGTGTTTCTTAACATCAACTTTGTCTTTCCATATAACTCCTCCTGTTATCTTAAAACTAACAATTCTCTGAGCTTTTCAGAACCCAAAAATTATTTTTCCTACAACTTTTTGCTGAATTTTACCTCTTGTGTCTTTGCTTTTCACCTAACCCCGTGTAAATTCCTTATTCCAGTATTCTAGTATTCAATTGCATACTAATTCAGCTTCCTTGCTCCTTTTTTGTTTCTCCATACTTTCTTGGAAAAGCCAATATTCCACTTATCATGTGCCTGGACTCATGTTACTGTATCTGAGTACTTTTAATGTCATAACCACTAATGCCAGACTGGTTTTTTAGTGCTTGGTTATTTCAGGATACATTTGTCTACATTATTATAATAGTACAAATACCCTAATGTACATAAGTTTGTACATAAGAATAGCCACTTATCATAAATGAGTTTATTTTCCACGCTTGCAACTCCACTGTAAGTTTCTCACTTCAACAGATACCTCACATCCAATCTTCAACTCAGCATGGAGATCTACTCTACTGCTTGATGTCACCATTTCAACAGGTAGCTTTCGTGGTACTTCAGAAGTTATAAGTTTTGTACTTCTAGTCAATTGGCAGAAAGCATCACATTGAGCCAACTATCTGAAAAAGCACTTGGAAAAATAATCTTCCTTGTACTCAGAAAGAAGAAGAGATTTAGACATGGGTGTACACAAAAATAGTATAAGTAGCACTAACCTATACTCATATTATTTGTCCTTAGTTCAAATATTCATTTATGACCAGTAAATGACACTTACTCTAGAGAAGAATCTACCTTCCCTGTGGGCAATACTTCTGCCAAGACTATTATCTATGGATTTATAGAATGTCTTATTCACAGCCATGATATTCCATATAGGAATGCTTCTGATCAAGGAACTCAATTTACAGCTAAAGAGGTCCAGCACTGGGTACATGTTCATAGAATTCACTAGTCTTACCATATTTTCTTCCATTCTGAAGCAGCTGTCATGCTAAAACAGGGCAATGGCCTTTTGATGAATCAGTTACAGCACCAGCTAGGTGATAATACCGTGCAGGGCTGAGGCTAAGGCCTCTAGAGGGCTTCCTATGTTCTGAACTAACATCCAACATGTGGTAATATTCCTCTAATAGCCAGAATTCATGGGCCCAGGAATCAAGCAGTGGAAATGCGAGTGGCACCACTCACCATTACCTCTAGTGGCACATTGGCAACATTTTCCCTTCTGGTTCTAGTGCCCTAATGCTTTGTGGGCCTAGAGGTCTTAACTTCCAGAAGAAGGAATGCTTCTACCAAGAGACACAATATGATTTCATTGAATTAGAAATTAAGATCACCACCAGGCCACATTGGGCTCCTCATACCTCTGAATCAACAGGTAAAGAAGGGAAATACTGTGCTGCCTGGGGTGATTGATCATGACTATCAAGGGGAAACTGGACTACTACTCTACCATGGAGGTTAAGAAAAATATGTCCGAAACACAGAAGATCCCTTAGGGTGTCTCTTAGTATTACCATGCCCTGTGATTAAGGTGAATGGAAAACTACACCAACTCCATCCAGGCAGGAATAATAATGGCCCAGATCCTTCTGGAGCAAAGGTTTGGGCCAGCCCATCAGGTGAAAAACCACAACCAGCTGAGTGCTTGCTGAAGGCAAAGGGAATACAGAATGGGTAGTGGAAGAAGGCAGTTATAAATACCAGCCATCATCATGTAACCAGGTACAGAATGAGGACTGTAATCGCTGTAAGTATTTCTCTTTTACTTTGTTGTGAATATTTCCGGGATGTATTCTAGTTATATATCTGTGTATACACATAAATGTCAACAACTATATTTATGACTATATTTACCCGACATCACTCTTGCCAAGTTTAATTCCCACTGTGATTTATATTCACCAAGGCTGTCTTCAGACTATTTTTGTTACAACTAAAAACAAATGTCATCATGAGATATTGAGCACCCAAATTATCTTCAACCAATTTCAATTCATAGAAATAAAAACTTCAAGTAAACTAATTAATTTTTATTTTAAGGAGTAGCAGTATAAGAATCTCTAATGAGTTTCTATTATCATTGATATTGACATAAATGTGCAAAAGAAGTTTTGCCATTAAGTAATTCCATCAGTTTAGAGAATAGATTCATTATACTCACTATATTTTAACCTTACGAATATTTTCTCAGTCATCTGATTCAAACTGATTTTTTGCAGACTGCTCCAATGTAGTGTCTCCCAACTTTCTTTGAAAACAAAAGAAATGAAAAAAGAAATTCCTCATATCTCAAACATTTAAAAATCATAAGCAGTGAATTTTTAGTCAATATAGAATTATAGTTTATTTTGAAATTCTCAGACACAAATAAAGAACAATGGTAGATTAAATATTAAAATAAATGAATTGACTATATCTGCTTTCAATAACAAAATATGCCTGTTGAAATACAGAACTGAGGCTGATTACCTGCTGTTTCTGATTCTGTAATCATACAGAAGAGGTGGCTCCTGAAAAATGAATTAATTAATAAAACCATGAAAAAATTGTTCATTCAAAGAAGGAACAATGTCAGCTTCATTTCTTAAAATCTGGTGCTGTATGCTCTTCTTGAAAGAAGTTCAAAAACACAGCAATCTACATTTTCAAGGGTTTTGGATCATACAAAGGGGTTTAGAAAGGGAGGTTGGAGTGAACTTATATAAACATGTAGCCACAGTGATAACCCACTTACTAGAAAGCCAAACCCATAATTGGATTTGGTGTATCACCAATATCATTATGTTATGAGATTTCTGACTTACAAAGACTTGATTCTGTACTGGGAGTGCTACAGGAAGCATCAAAAAATTCTATCTCCATGGCTGAGAATATTAAAAATCACATTATGTGTGGCATATTAATCATATCAAAACCAACCATGGCATATCAACTTTTTCCAAATTTATATATATATATAAATTCCAAGCAATTTTAATAAAGATCATGTAAAATAATAAACTGATCACAAAGTTATGTAGAAAAGTAAAGAATAGTCAAGATTATATTTTAAGTAAAAAAACACGGGAAAAATTAAGCCTTCAAGTTAATACCAATTTGATGGTGAGTATATGTGGTGCTTGTTTTTCCATTCTTGGGATACTTCACTTAGTAGAATGCATTCCAGCTCTATCCAGGAGTATACAAGAGGTGCTATATCACCATTGTTTCTTAAAGCTGAATAGTACTCCATGTGATCAACACATCAGTGTACATATAAGAATAACATCTATTGGATGTCGGGCAGGGGGGAGGGGGAGGAGGGGCCGGGTATAGGCATACACAAAGAGTGCAACGCGCACCATCCGAGAGAGATGGACATGCTTGAAATTCGGACTCGGGGGGGAGGGGGGATACAGGCAACATACGTAACCTAAACATCTGTACCCCCATAATATGCTGAAATAAAAAAAAAAATAAGCCTTCCATTAAAGTTATAAAAATTGGGGTGAAATTGGCAGAGTGAAATGCAAGTAGATCAATGCTGTATAATAGAAACCAAATAAACTGACCTAAACATTTAAGGAAACTTGAGATGTGGAAAAGAGAAAGGCATGACAAACGTTTGGGAACAAATTGAAGCATTCGATAAAGGGTACTGAAGCAATAAGCTCTCCATATGAAAATGAAAATTACATTTCCACTTCATAATATACAAAAAATTCTACATAGATTATAGAACTATTTGTAAAATGAACAATTTGAAACTTTTATTATATATGAAAGCATGTTTTCATGTCCTCTAGAAATGGAAGAATTTCTCAATTACAGAAAAACACAAATCATTAAGAAAAAAGGTTTGATTACAGTAAATTTTAAACCTTTTATAACTATGGCAAAATAATCTGTAAGTGAGATTTGAAAAAGCCACTGGGCAAAATATTTTTTCAATGCATGTAAACAACAATAGGTGAATATTCAGAATTTAAACAAACGTCAATTCAATTTTGTTTTTAGAAAAAGATTCAAAAGCCTAAAGGAAGAAATGTAAAAATGTTGTAAACAGGGAAGTGACAGAGTGGGAGACAAAAATAGACAATGTGCATTTGAAAAGTGCTCCTGACTAGCAATTAGGAAAGCATAAAACAAATTCATATCTATCAGATTGGCAACATTATACAGTTTGACATTATCACCTTGTAGCAAGGATTTAGAAAAGTGGAACTCTCTTAGTATAAAAAAAAGTCATGTACTTAGAAAAAAAAACTTAATTAAAATTTTAATTATTGAATATTAAAATATTTATACATAAACAATTAGTATTTGAATATTAAACTAAAATTAATCACAAAAAGACTTGACCTAGTTTACAAAACTACATACCTGAAAATAATTTTAAAGAAAAGGATGAGGGTATTAAAATACATTTTCTGATTTTTTTTTTATTTTAGCATATGATAGGGGTACAAAGGTCCAGGCTACACGTATTTCTCCTGCCCCACCAGAGTCAGAGCTTCATACATGTCCATCCTCCAGACGGTGTGCACTGCACCCATTAGGTGTGTATATACCCATCCCCTGCTTCCCCCTCCCATCTGACACCCAATGAATGTTACTACTATATGTGCACTTAAGTCTTGATCATTTAATACCAATTTGATAGGGACTACATGTGGTGCTTGTTTTTCCATTCTTGGAATATTTCACTTAGTAGAAGAACCTCCAGCTCTATCCAGTACAATACAAGAGGTGCTAGATCACCATTGTTTTTTGTGGCTGAGTAGAACTCCATGGTATACATATATCACATTTTATTAATCCACTTATGTATTGATGGACTGGGTTGTTTCCACATCTTCGCAATTGTGAATTGTGCTGCTATAAACATTTGAGTTCAGTTGTCTTTTTTATAGAATGTCTTTTGTTCCTTTGGGTAGATGCCCAGTAATGGGATTACTGGTTCAAATGGTAGTTCTACTTGTAGCTCTTCAAGGTATCTCCATATTGCTTTCCACAGAGGTTGCACTAGTTTGCAGTCCCACTAGCAGTGTATGAATGCTGCTATCTCTCTGCATCCACTCCAACATTTATTGTTTTGGGACTTTTGGATAAAGGCCATTCTCACTGGAAATCAGTGATATCTCATTGTGGTTTTGATTTGCATTTCCCTGATGATTAGAGATGTTGAGCATTTTTCATATGTTTATTGGCCATTATTCTGTCTTCTTTTGAAAAGTTTCTGTTCATGTCCTTTGCCCAATTTTTGGTGAGGTTGTTTGATTTTTCCTTGCTGATTTTTCCAAATTCTATATAGATCCCAGTTATCAGCCCTTTATTGGATGTGTAGCATGTGAATATTTTCTCCTATTCTGTAGATTGTCTATTTGCTCTTGTGATAGTTTTCTTGGCTGTGCAGAAGCTTTTTAATATGATCAGGTCCTACTTATTTATTTTTGTTGTTGCTGTGATTGCCTTTGGGTTCTTCTTCATAAATTCTTTGCCTAGTCCAATGTCTATAAGAGTTTTTCCAACATTTTCTTCTAGAATTCTTATAGTTTCATGCCTTAGGTTTAAGCTTGTTATCCACCAAGAGTTGATTTTCATGAAAGGTAAGAGGTGCAGTTCCTATTTCAGTCTTCTACATGTGCCTATCCAATTTTCCTAGCACCATTTGTTGAATGGGGATTCTTTTCCCCAGTATATGTTTTTGTCTGCTTTGTCAAAGATTATATGGCTGTATGAGGACGGTTTTTATATCTGGATTCTCAGTTCTATTCCATTGCTCTATGTCTCTGTTTTTGTGCCAATACCATGCTGTTTTTGTTAGTATA
Organism: Indri indri; assembly: GCA_004363605.1. Lineage (NCBI taxonomy): Eukaryota > Metazoa > Chordata > Mammalia > Primates > Indriidae > Indri > Indri indri. The sequence continues at coordinate 66,976 of RJWJ010003390.1, forward strand.
GCCTTGTATTACAGTTTGAAGTCTGGTAATGTGATGCCTCCAGATTCATTCTTTTTGCTTAAGATGACTTTGGGTATTTGGGCTCTTTTCTGGTTCCATGTGAGGCATAGAATTAATTTTCCAGATCTGTGAAATATGACATTGGTATTTTGTCAGGAATTGCATTGAATCTGTAAATCACTTTGGGTAATATGAACATTTTAACAATATTGATACTACCAATCCAGGAGCATGATATATTCTTCCATTTGTTTGTGTCATCTGCAATTTCTTTCTTCAGTGTTTTCATAGCTGTCTTTATAGAGATCTTTTACCTCCATGGTAAAGTATATTCCTAGGTATTTTATTTTCTTTTTGGCTATTGTGAATGTTATTCAGTCTTTGATTTGCCTCTTATCTTGACTGTTAGTGGTGTATAGGAATGCTACTGATTCGTGTACATTGATTTTGTAACTTATTTATAATTTATTTATCAATTTCAGAAGTCTCTTAAATTTTCTGATATAACTGTGTCTCTAAAGATAAGTGAAATATTTAAATCTGCTAGCATACGAAGCTAAACAAAGCATGCATGCATTGTCTCTGAAATGAAGTCTTATTTGGAAGACCTTAAATGCTTTTAATAATGTAGCCAGAATACATTAATTCAGAAAAGGCTAGCAAGCAAGCATGATAAGAAAAAAAGTTGTTGATGGTCTCAGGGTGTGGGTGAGAGAGAATAAAACATTAGGTGGCCTGTCCTTAATATACCTAACACATTTCTTTATGCAGTATAACTGGTGGAATGAGTTTTCACGTGTATATATTTTGGTCCATTCTGTATCCAAATTAGAAAAATTGAAGCAGCTTTCTAAGTTGGATTTGAGGAACAATCCTTACATTACATTTATTATGGCTCTAGTTAGCATCCTTTGTGCATTTTTTAAAACATAATTTCTAGGCTGTGTTTTGTTTGTTTTCACATAAGTTGTCAATCAGCTTGAAAATGATCTTTTTCAGTTATAGGTATGGGAAAATATTTATAGACTTTCTTGTTTAAAATTATAAATTCTCGTTCAGCTATTATCTGATAAACATCAAATAATTTGTTGAATTCATAGTATTATATTTTTAGTATCAATAGTCTTCAGTGAAGTGTATTAACTTTTTATACTAGGTGTAATCATTGGTAAATCAAGATTCTGGCCATATCTGTAGTTCTAAAATGAATCATTTTGTTTAAGAGAAGAAACTACACAAATATTGTGTATGTTTTGCTATTGATTATATTTTTACCATTAAAAATAAATCTCAGCAAATTTGTACATTATCTTCACAATGACTTTTGTGGTTCCAATGTTTATAATTAAGTACAACAGTATAAATGTTACCTTTACTGTTTTTCTATCATCATTTTCAGTCACACTGTGTATCTGTATTTTATTATTCTTGAATGTGTTACTCTTTCTAAAACAATAAGTTGTGGTTTGCATGGTAGTTGTTACTTTCTTTTTTGGGGAGGGGGCCTTCAAAATACCATTGCAAATGAAAAGATTTTGCAAATGATTTGTGACAGATGAGAGAGGATCAAACAGACCTATTCTCTTTGCCAACCCCCCAAAAATCATATTTATAACTTTTGCATGAATTATTTCAATAGTTGGTAGGTGAGTACCAAAATACTGCTCAATTAATTATTAAATCGATATTCATACATACAAAAGCTATGTGACTATTTTATTATAATCACCACAGCATTTAAATTCAGCATCTTCGTGAGTTAAAAATTCAAATTTTAAGCACATCATAATGGTGCTTCAGACACTATCACTATCACCACACAGTAACAAAACAAAGTCCCAACTATTTTTAGTTACTATCTATGCTTTCACAAACATGATTAATTAAATAATTATTCATTTCTATAAATGGTCTTTAGACTGATCACTAAAAAGAAAGCAGGAAGTATATAGAAACTCAGTATCCAAAAACCCACACATATGATCCATATCATCTACACAATCCATACCTTCAGCATTCTATAGAAGATATAGAAACAGATGGTTTGGAAGGATTAAATTCCATTTGTGATTATGTGGTCTGCAAAAACGGAATAATTGCAATGATTTCTATATGAGCCTTACTTTAAGCAAAGAAATTAGTAAAATCTTATATTTTGCTAGAATATATGTAAGTTTCTATTACACATTAAACTATTTGAAAATTATCAAAATAAAGCATAATCATCTGTTTGGCACCTAAATAATCATGTTTATCATAAACGAGTTCATGTACCACATTTTGAGAAATGCTGGTGGCCTGTATTTCAGGCAGCATATTAGCCCTAGTTTCGATAGGTAAGAATTGTGTCAATGACAATTAATCACGTTCCTTTTAATTTTTGTAGGTTTGAACCAATTGAAAAGTATAATATATTATATATTCTTACTTGATTTTTCCTATATCTATCTTACTACCTACATACCTACCTGTCTACACACACATACACACATACACAAATACACCCTATTGGAGTCATAGTGCTTTCCAATGTTCTTATGTTTCTGATGAAGGAACTTCCACTAGAGCTATGATCCTTATACTTGGCTATGCATTGAAATAACTTGGGGAACTTAAAAATCTATTTTCCCCAGCTATTCTGATTTAACTGGTCAGTTGTTATAAATAGCTCCCTCGGTAACTCCATGTTTCTAAGATTGAGAACCATTACACTAGTGCAACCCTCCAAGCTTCTCATGCTGCTGTTTTACACTCCTTCAATAAAAAGAATATCCACACAAGACTTTTCTTTTACCCTCTTTCTAGATGTTATTGTCCTTGTTTAAAGATGTCCAATAATGATAAATGATAAGGGTAAATTATGAAGCTCCCTGTGTGGTAAAATAACACTAGAATTGTGCTAAAGGGAAGTGACTGATAGCTAAAGATACATGCAGAGTCATTTCCACTACCCTAAATAAAACTGTTTTTGACAGAAATGCAGGCCATGGCTAGACATTTAAATATGAGAGTGGGTCATTTATGAGGCAGACAGAGAGAAAGAAAGAGACAGAGACAGAGACAGAGAGAACAAAGAGAATGATTATGACTAAGAGACACAGAGGGTAAAGGAAAAGCGTCTGTACCAGGAAATATATTCACAGTACAATAAATATATAGTCTGTAATACAGGAACCTGTGGGTTTTTCCTGAGGACTTTGGCACTGAAGTAGTAATTCAAGCTTTAAGAGAGCCATGAAATCCTAAATAACTTCAATTTTGTGCCTGTATTTTATGAGATCATCAAAACACTTCAAGTAAATTACAACTTCAAAATCAATTTCTCTCTTTGGCCGATCATCTATTATCCTATATGATTGAAGCTTGCATCTCTTAGCTGGTGTATTATCCAAAGCAAAGTCAAACCCAAAGTTCTTATTTAATGACAGCACTTCGGCACCCTGAAGAAATAGAGAATAAAAATGCTAATCTCTATACAGCACTTTGTGCTGTAGTGCTGAGTTTTATATTTATGTGAAGAAAGTAATTGGAAATGAAAGAAAATAGTGACTTTGAAGTAGAGGAAATGGCCTAGGTTCAGAAATTGGGGACTTCCTCTGCCACATACTAGCTACCTTATATGGACAAGTCAATTAACCTCCCTGAACCGACTTCTTCTCAGGTAAAAGATGGGAATAAGATTTAATATCTATAGAAGTAGTTGAATATAGGTACATACAGGCAGATAATTATTATTTTACTGTATTGTTTCATTCTATCTATAGGGAAGGGACTAGCCCCAATAACCAGGAGAGGAGAGATGACAACAAAATTTATTAACATATGATATACATATGAAAGTATTTGATAAAATATAAAGTAGAATGCTAAGAATTGTGATTATGTGTGTTAGTTAAAGAAAGGATAAGGAGTGCCAAGGAGAATGGAGGATCACAGTGAAAATAGGAATGTTCTGTGTTTAGAATTTGATAGTCATGGACAATCCAGAAAAGGGGGACTATGAAATCTAGAATGAGCATGGCATAACATGTGTAAGTGTTAACAGATGCTAAGCACTTTAACTCATACTTCCCTGAGTAATAGAGTGCTTGCAGACAAAAGGTGAATATTGAAAGTTTTAGGATAAATAATAGTCACTGTGATGGAATGGAATAAAAATTAAGAATGATCTCTTTGGAATCAGTCACATTTTTCTTCTCAGGTCCAAGGGAATAGAGAAAAAGAATACTATTCCAGCAATCAGAATGGCAGTAAATAATAATTACAAGAGATGTTTTGAAAAATCAATATTTTTGTTGCTCCATGGACATGAGAGATGTGGGTTTTGGAACTGCTGTTTGAAATAAGATCCAGAAACTTGAATAAGATATCAAGATGAGAAATATTGATTTGTTTATTTTTAGGCTCAATATTTTTGACAAACAATGCAAGTTAAAGAAATGAGAACCTGATATTATTAATATTTGTTGACATGAATGTATTAGAAATACTATCTTTAAATATTTTGACAGAATATTATTATCCTGTTCTTTTTTTTCTCTATTTTTTGCTTTGTCCTCTTCACACTATAACAACCAAGGGCAATGATGATTAAGACCATTAATATGGCAGCTTTATTTAGCTTAAAATTCTAACCTTCTCCCATAAATACCTATTTTTTTGAAGAATTGACTATATTTATTGACTCCATTTTCCTCTAGCTTATCATATGACTTTCTCTATTAAAATTGTTTAGAAGTACATCCTTAACCTGAAAACAAAATCTTTAAGTTGCCAAAATGTCACCTGCAAGTTACTTACACTATTATATATTTTACGACTTGACATTTACCTAATACTTTCTTTTTATGGAATTTACCATGTAACGTTTTTATTTTGTATTTTTCTGGAAGCTCTATCTCTTTTTCTTCTTCCATTGTAAATATGAAAAATGGGGAGTTCCTCACGGTTTTGTCATTGGTATTAATTGGAAAATATTGATGAAGACATCATGTATTATAATGAAACAATAGTTTAGAGCAACAAAATTTCAAATAAAGTGCTGAATTTAGTGAACTATGTTTAATTTAATTTTTGAGTGCTGGGAAAAATGTGAACATAAAAGTGGAATGGGTCGAGAACAGCTTATTCCAAAGAATCAGAGGGTACGAATGCCACTCATCCTGATGTGATTACAAGGAGAAAAAAGTGCAGTAGAATAAAAGGAATAATACATGCAGAAAAGGTTTAACAAACTAGTTCCACCTTGAGGAATAATCTAGGGATGAAATTAGGAAGGAGTTTTAGTAGCAAAGAATAAAATCATAAGGGGAAAAGGGTTAATACTGAAGCTACCTATTGAAGAACTCCTAGGTGAGGCACCAGTCTGCTGCTTCATCACTTTGCTACAAATCAGTGCAGATACTAGGTCATGTAGATGCTTACATTGGTCACTATCTCTATCCTTCTGAATAGTTGATGCTAAGCAACCTTGAACTAGGAATGTGCAGAAACATGATGACCTACAGACCTGTGTGATCTGTGTGTGCTAAGGGTTAGAGCAATTCATTGTAAAAGTCTACAATTTAAGTAACTCTTTCTACCTTATCCAGTTGGATTGGAACTGTTTAGAAAAGCTAAAAGAATAGAACCAGGAGTCTCCCTAGACCTCTTATTCTTTTTCTCAAACCTCTCATCTTTAAGTTTTAATTTCTCCAATGTCTTAAACTCATTGTAAATATCTCCAAAATATCTGTTTATAGCCCTGAGATCTCTCTTCAGTTCCAGCTTGGACTTTAACTAATTTATTATCTTTAAACTGTACATTCCATTGGCTCATTGAAATTATGTACTAATCAAAAAGTGTCACATTTGCCACGGAACCCATCCCCTCCCTCCTTGCTTCCCCCTATTTATTTAAAATTCCAACTCGATTTATAGTTGTTGAGATCAGTTGTCATCAACTCAGACTCCTCACTTTCTGCTTTCTACCCAGAACCCAAAAAGGCAGCTGCCGCTTCACGAATGCTCCTGCAATACTTCTTCCTATTGTTATAGCTACTATTCATGTGAAGGATATCATTTCCTTTGCAATGACTTCTTTAAAAGCCTTCATACTGGCTTTCCTGCCTGTCTTCTTTTTCACTGAAGTCCACAACTGATTTTCTTCAAGAACAGGACCAATTGTATCATTCCCGTGCTCAATTATTAATTCCTGTGAGTCATTTTTGTGTGTGAAATTAATTATAAATTTATTTTTTTTATTTCAGCATATTATGGGGGTACAGATGTTTAGGTTAGATACGTTGCCCTTGCCCCCACTTCCCTCCAAGTCTGAGCTATGAATTTATTAACCTGCCACTTAAGCCCCTCCATAAGTCCTCAATCAACTTTTTCCAGTATTACCAACCTTTCACTATTCTCCAAATGAACCATGTGATCAAATCAAAATTAACTTCCTCTGTGTATCAAAGCTCACACTGTGCTGTTTCCAGGCTTTTGTTCACATGCTTTTGCTTTTCTTTCCCCACCAGCAGATATAATAATGACAACTATTATTACAACAATATTAATAATAGCTAACTTTGATTGAACATGTGCTATATACCAAGGACTGTGCTATATCTTTATATTTTTTCATTTAAATTTAACAGCATCATTGTGTTAAATTTGTTAAACATGCTAATATCTCCATCATACACACTGTATATGAAGGCTTACAAAGGTTATATTGCTTGCTCTCGTTCATTACAATAATGATGGAATTAACAACTCGACCTAGGAATGCTGAGTTTGGAACAACTTCATTTCACACTCTTAATACAAATATAAAGAGGCTGGAATTACACTTGAGTTTAATTTCAAGAGTCACTTCTTCATCATAGACTTCCTGTTTTTTTTTTGTTGTTGTTGTTGTTCTTTTTTTTTTTTCAAACTGTGAGTTGTCTGTCTTTTGAATCACTGAACCCTACACTTCAATAAAGCATTTTATTGTTCTTGTACAAATACACTGTACTATAAAATATGTTCATTTTTTAACAGCCAATATAAATACAAACAGCTTGACCAAAAGGAGTGTTTCTGACCCACCTTTATATTTTCTGAAGCACATCACTAAGAGCACAAAAAACAGGGAAAAAACTAGGCTGCTCAATAAATAATTGTTGAATTGAATTTTTCAAATGATTCTCCAGTGGCAGACTGTACTAAAAAGTTGAAAATATTTTCTAAATATTATATAACCCAGATCTACTGCTGATTTATAATTTAAATATTTTTGAGGTTTATCATGATAGGACCATCATTAGTTAAGGGACGTGATTTCATATGCTCCTGAGCACTTTGAGGGATATTCGTACAGAATAGGAATTTGAACCAATTCTTTTCCATTTGAAGAGCTGATATTTCTGGAGAAAAATATTAAATTCTTCTTGGCAGAACCATACGAAAACACTCAACACCACTAGGAGCAGTAATTATGAATCTAAAGGGAGATTCAAAGCAGCAGGAAACTCAATTGAACTGTAGTTATTTAATGCTAGGTACTGTTACCTCAGATACACCAAACTAAATATTATCAGGGGATAAACTCTAAAAGTCTTTTATGTTGTAATGTTCATTTTACTATAATATCTAATAATTACTACTAAAGAATTTGGCTGGAAGACCAAAGCAGAGATAAAACAGAAGTACTGATGAACTAGAAATATAATGCTGGGGTTGACCTGACTACTAAAAGCTAAGAATAAGGAACAAAAGCCATTTGTAGCATCATCACTTACTATTCCAGGGCATCTCCAACATAAGTTACAGGAATGATACCTTAAAGCATCTAAGCACATGGGATCTTGAAACAAATTTAACACAAGAATATTCCTGGGACATCATGAAGTGTCCTGCAGTAAACTGTGAGTAAAGTCACACAGGTTATTTTCCCACAGGAGTCCTTCCAAAAGGTAGGCATTTCTGCAACTCTGTGAGTATCTTCATAATGGAATATATTCCTAAACAGAAACTCACATAACCCTCTTTGACTTTTTTCTTTAACATAAAACTATATCAATAAATTAATGATCATAGAAAATCTACACTGTAAAAATTGGATTGTTTTGAAAGTAACACAATGATGTTAAAACTTAGAAAATGACGTTTGACAATGGTGAACTAGCACCTCTGACATTATCTTTGATAGAACTTAAGCCCATCCTTCTAGGTGAGGTATCACAAGGATGGAAAAACAAGCACCACAGTTACTTGCCATCAAATTGGTACTAACTGATCAACATTAAGGTTTCACATGGTAGTAATATTCACTGGGTGCCGGTCAGGTGGGATGGAGGTGAGGGTGGGTAAACTCACAGCTAATGGAGATGGAGCACGCTATATGAGGGAAGAGCACGCATGTAGCCCTGGGTTGAGTAAGGCAAAGGCAGCACATGTAACCAAAATGTTTGTACACCCATAATATTCTGAAATAAAAAAGAAAAGAAAATGACGTTTGAAAAACTGAGCTACAAAGACAAAGTCTGTGAATTTAAATATAGACATTTGCTATAGTTTGGATATGGTTTGTCCTCACCAAAACTCATGTTGAAATTCGATTCCCAAAATGGCAGTGTTGGGAGGTAGGGCCTAATGAGAGGGGTCTGGGTCATGGCGACAGATCCCTGGTGAATGGCTTGGTGCCTTTCCTGTGGTGGTAGTAAGTTATCCATCTGGTGAGAGTAGATTAATTCTCATGGGGATGGGTTAGTTCCCTTGAGAGTGGGTTATAAAACCAGGACACCCCTGACATTTCTTCCCTTGACACGTGTCTGCTTTCCTTTTACCTTTGTTGTGTTTAGATCTAGCATGTGGCCCTTACTGGAAACTAAGCAGATGCCAGTGCTGTGCTTTTCATACTTCATAGTCTGAGGAACTGTGAGCCTCTTTTCTTTATAAATCACCCAGTCTCAGCTGTTCCATTATAACAACACAAAATGTATTAAGACAATACTCCCAAATTTTAAAGAAATAAACAAAGGGACAATTGGCATTTTTAAAAGGCTGAATCATTCTATTAAATAACAAGAAATTTCTTTCCACATACTCATGCCTTCTTATAAAGCTATCAGTAAAGTTTTAATGTTTTCCTCATGTAAGACATTTATGTTAAATTTATTCTGAGATATTTTATATTTTTCAGAGGTTTGGAAGTGAAAATTATATTTCTTTTATTTTATAACTGATAACAGTAGAAATATAGGAAACTACATTGCTTTTGTAATTTTACTTTTCAACCAGATGTCGTAATAATTGTCTATTTTCTTACAATTTTTCTAAATATTTTAATTGGTTTTTCCAGAAACACAGTTATTTGAAAATAGCAATACTTTGGGTTCTTCATGTATGTATTATTTAATTTGTTAATTTAATTTTCACATTTAATATAAAATTGCATTACATAATAATATGAAAGAAAGCAATTGCTATTGTTTTTTCTGATTTTAATGGAGTTGTGTCTGGAGCCTATTCAAAATGTCTTTATTTAAAAGAATTTCTGAATGTGAAATTACACTTTAAATTTTTTTAGCCATTTAAAAATTAAGGATCATATTAACTTGATATTAATAGAAATATTTGGGAAAAATGTTCTCATTTTCTGTGCTGACACACAGTTAAAATAGTACAAGCATTATTTATAACTTGGGAATTTGATAGTTCTGGCTGGTAAAAACAGCATTTCCTTCATATTTTAAAAAGCAGATTTACTCGAAGTATCAATTGACATAAATAGCAGTGTTTATCCATTAACCTGTCAAAGGACCTTTGGGTTTGATGAATTTTGGCAGCACACACACATCTGTACATATATATTTCTCTCTGTATATATGTATATGTTGTGTAAACAATGATCACAATAAAGATAACAAACATATCCATCATCCTCCAAAATTTAATTGTGCCTCTGCATAATCCCTCTGTCCTACCACTAGCCCCTCTCTCCTCAGTCCTCAGAAAATTGATCTGCTTTTTGTCATTATAGATTAGTTTGCTTTTTCTAGACTTTGGTACAAATTAATCTTTCAGTATGTACTCTTTTTGTCTGATTTCTTTCAGCATAATAATATTGAGATTTATTTGTGATGCGTGTATCAACAGTTCATTCCCTTATATTGCTGAATAACATCGCATTATGTGAATGTACCACGATTTGTTTATACCTTATCTTGCGACTGGCTTTTTTTTTTTTTTTTTTTAAGGACTGACTATACAGAACAAGTGACTGTCTTTTTGAGATGTTTTCAGTTTGGGAGGGATTAAAAATAAAGCCACTTACTATAAATATTTACTTATAAATATTTGTATAAACATATGCTTTTATTTTTATTGGATGTGGAATATCTGGATCATATGGTAGGTATACGTTTATTTTTTAAAGAAAATGCCAAACTGTTTTTCAAAATGGTTCAACATATGGAATACAGTCATACCAATTGTTTTAATGTCTCGTCCTGTTAATTCTAACATCTGTGTCAGTTCTGGGTAGTTTTCAATTAATTTATTTCTCTTCTTTATGAGTCATATTTTCCTGTTTCATCACATGCCTGGTAATGTTTTATTGGATAGCAGACATTATAAATTTTATCTTGTTGGGTGCCACATATTTTTGTAATTTATAAATAACCTTAAGATTTGTTCTGAGAAGTAGTTACATGGAAACAGTTTGATCATTTTAAATCTAAGACAATATTTAAATTTTTGTTTTATGTTCATTAGTCTTTGAAGATGTCTTCCTATAAGATTATCTAGTTCATGCAGGTTTTTCTCTTTTCTTAGATTTGAAACAACATGTAGTCATCTTATAAATTGTTTATAACTTACACATATAAGACTGTGTCTTCTTCGTTATTCTAATATTTTGTATATGCAGCTCAAAAATTTTCCTAAACCACTTTGTTTATGTACAAGTTTCCTTCTCATTTCTGTGGCTTCCAGAAGTTAGAAAAGGTGAATGGGTGTTTGAGACTGAATTCTTCCACAGAGACCTATAACACGAACCTGTTTTTGTAAGTTCATTAAAGTTTCGCCTCTAGTTCCTCTGGTGCTCTCGCCAGCACAGCTTGCTTCCCAAGAGGCAATCATGGCAACGTTCTAAAGGCAAGAGTCAACTAATCTTACAGTTATCACAAGATATCTACATTTGGAATGTTCCAGTATAGTTTTTGGACTCAAAACCAAGCCTTGATTTCATTTTCAAAGAGTAGAATACTGTGTTCACTAGAATCTTATGCACAGTTCATTTAATAGTAGAATGTGTCAATATTATTTTTCTAGTAGCTCCATATATTTGGTTTGCCACTATTTTACCAATTCCAAAAAAAAATTGTGGTATTCATTTATCTAATTAAGAAATAATGGAAGATGGTGGATGAGAAAAGCCACCAGTCAGAGTGTCTCTGCAAAAAAGACAAATTTTAGAAGAAAGAGAAAAAAATTAACTAGCAGAGAAACATAGATCGGGTGAGGGTCGTAAGGAAGGGTGCCTGAAAATACAGGAGACTCCATGGGAAGAGGGTGGGAAGGAGAACTGGAAGGAGAAAGGTCCCCGAGAGGCTTGGACACCAGCGACAAGAGTAGGTGGAGCAGAGAACTTTCCCCTCCCTTGCATCTTGGACTGCTGGTGGGCTCCTGAACAGTTGGAGAGACCTGCTGACACCAGCCCAGAGACAGCTGCCACCAGTGAGCAGTGGCCACTTTTGGACATGGCGCCAGGCTCCCAGCTCCCTCAGGGTACCTCCCAGGGTGCAGACCTGAACCTATCGGCAGATGCCATATTGCTCTATTCTCTCCTTCCCCTTCTCTACCCGTGGGTGCCCAGAGAGACAATTTGGCCATCACACGGAGGCATCTCCAAGGAACAGGACCTTTCCTTTTGGGGTACTACACAGACTGAGGGGTACTCAGATTGTGAGCTCCCTACCTGCCAGCCCTCCCAGGTGCTGCTTGCCTGGGAACTCCAGCAGACCAGGGCAAATCCTGAGGTGAAGTGAAATAGATCCAGCTTGGGCACCCTGTAGGTGTTTCAAGACCAGCACCCCTCCCCCTGGCAGGGTCAGGGATTGATCTCCACAGCCCAGGGGACAGGCCTGCAGACCAGACCCCATAAACCCAGCTCATGAGCACACTGCCCCGGGACACAGAAGGGAGATCTGTGAAAGAGCCTGCTGAGGAGTACGCGCCTTCAGGGGCAGATCAGAGTGCCTGAGTGGCAACCCTCCTCCCAAAGGAGGGCTGTGCACTTAGCTCAGACTGTGATCCTGGGTAGGGAACCTCCTGGCCCATGTCACAGCCAGGGGAGATCCACCGGCCTGAGGTCCCGCTTACTGGCAGAGGCCTGGGAGAGGCTACGGAGAGGGGGAAGGTGGAGAGGAGCAAGACCTGCTCCAGAGTGCAGGTCTCAGACAGCCCCACCCAAAAGCGCAGACTTTCAGCTAAGTGGAGCCATTTCAGCCCCTCCCAGCAACTTTGCACAGAAAAAAAGAACAGACCTTTGACCCCTGCTAATAGCAGTTGTGGAGCCTGAGGGCAGGCCTACCCAACCCAGCCCCACCCAGACTCACTCCCGGTCCTGCCCCCACTGAGATGGAGAATAAGGACACACCTGGAAGTCCCAGGGCCCCACCTACCACCCACCACCCAAGGCACAAGAGGGCCTCTCTAGAGGAACAAGAGCTGGCTACAGAACCCAAAAACATCACTGCAGCTCACTCCTCCCTGCAAGTGCCACCTACTGATAGGGAGATCCTCCCACACACCCTTTTACTGCATCTACTGATTCACCATAAAGAGTGTGGTTCAATCTTACCCATGAATACCATCTACTGGTGCAGAAACTAAACAGGGTGTGTCATTATCCAAATGAAAATCTAAAGGCAAGAAGGAACAATTGATCCAGATGGGAAGGAACCAGCGAAAGAACTCTGGAAGTATGAAGACTCAAATGGAAAGCACACCCCTAAAGAGGAACAATAGCTCCCCAGCAATGGACATTAACCAAACTCAGATCACTAAAATGACAGAAGACGAATTTCAAACATGGATTGTAAGAAAACTGAATGATATGCAAGGAAAAATGGATAACCAACACAAAGAAACCACAAAAAAAATCCAGGACTAGGAAGAAAAATTCACTAAAGAAATTGAAATATTAAAGAAAAATAAAACCGATCTCCTGGAAATAAGGGACTCATACAGGGAACTACAAAACACCATGGAAAGCCTCAAGAACAGGGTAGATCAAACAGAAGAAACAATCTCAGAGATTCAAGACAAATCCTTCCAATTAAATAAGTCAGTCACAGAAATAGAGCAGAAAATTAGGAGAAAAGAAATAAGCCTACAAGAAATGTGGGATTATGTGAAAAAACCGAACCTGAGGGTGACAGGGGTTCCAGAAGGTGAAGAGGAAAACACTCAAGGGCTGGATAAGCTATTTGAAGAATTAATAGAGGAGAATTTCCCAGGCCTTGCTAAAAATCTAGATATACAGGTACAAGAAACTCAATGGACCCCACGGAGATTCAATGCAAATAGGAAGACATCACATTATGCAGTCATCAGATTGACCAAAATATCCACTAAAGAGGCCCTTCTAAGAGCTGTAAGGTGAAAGAAACAAGTAACATACAAAGGAAAGCCCATCAGAATAACTCCAGACTTCTCAAATGAAACCCTACAAGCAAGAAGAGCCTGGGGCCCCGTTCTCACTCTTCTGAAACAGAAAAATGCCCAGCCTAGAATCTTGTGCCCTGCAAAACTAAGTTACATATATGAAGGAGAAATAAAGACATTCTCAGATAAGCAAAGACTGAAGGAATTCAACAAGACAAGACCAGCTCTCCAAGAAGTACTCAAAACAGAATTACACAAGGATCACCACAATAAACACTCTCAAATGTGAAACCACTCAAAAATTAAAGATCAAAGGCTAGATTCCACAATGGCTCAAGAGACAAAACAAAGCAACAAAATGCAACCCAACAGAATGGACAGTAATTCACCCCACTTATCAGTTCTCTCAATAAATGTGTATGGTTTGAACTCCTCTCTCAAGAGACATAGACTGGCGGAATGGATAAAAAAATAAATAAAAAAAAATTAAAAAACAAGCCAAGCATCTGTTGTCTCCAGGAAACGCATCTAACCTACAAGGATGCATTTAGACTTAAGGTAGAGGGGTGGAAATCAATATTTCAACCAAATGGAAGCCAAAAGAAGGCTGGTGTGCAGTTTTGATCTCAGAAAACTTAGTTTTTAAATCAACAAAAGTAATGAAAGACAAAGAGGGTCACTATATAGTGATGAAGAGTGCAGTTCAACAAAAAGACATAACAATTCTAAATGGGTATGCACCCGACTTAGTTGCACCCAGATTCATAAAGTAAACTCTACTTGATCTAAACAAATTGATAGATGGCAACACCATAATAGTTGGAGACTTCAACACCCCACTGACAGCACAGGACAGATCCTCCAAACAGAAAATTAACAAAGAAATAATGGACTTAAACAGAACTCTATAATAAATGGGCCTGACTGACATTTACAGGACATTCTACCCCAAAATCACCGAAGACACGTTCTTCTCATCAGCTCATGGGACATTCTCTAAGATTGACCATATTCTAGGACACAAAGCATGTCTCAGAAAATTAAAAAAGATAGAAATCATATCATGCATCTTCTCAGATCACAATGGAATAAAAATAGAAATCAATGCCAATAGAAACTCTCATCGCTACACAAAGTCATGGAAATTAAACAACCTTCTGCTGAATGATTCCTTCATAAATGAGGAAGTAAAGATGGAAATCAAAAGATTCTTTGAACTAAATGACAAAGTGATACAAGTTATCAAAATCTGTGGGACACAGCCAAAGCATTCCTGAGAGGAAAGATTATTTCCATAAATGCCTATATCCAAAAGTCAAAAAGATCACAAATAGACAACCTAATGAACCGACTCAAAGAAGTGGAAAAAGAAGAACAGGCCAACCACAAACCCAGCAGAAGAAGGGAAATTAATAAGATCAAATCAGAACTAAATAAAATTGACAACAGGGAAACTATATGGATCATTAATAAAACAAAAAGTTGGTTCTTTGAAGAACTAAACAAAATTGACATGCCTTTGGCTAAACTAACAAAAAACAGAAAAGAAAAATCCCTGATAAGCTCCATCAGGAACAAAAAAAGCAGAAGTTACAACCGATGCCGTGGAGATTCAAGATATCATTTATGAATATTACAAAAACCTTTGGGCACACAAACTGGAAAATGCGGAAGAAATGTACAAATTTTTAGAAACACACGGCCTCCCTCAACCAGGAAGAAATTGAATTATTGAAAGTACCAATATCAAGGACCGAAATTGAAACAGCAATAAAAAACATTCCAAAAAAGAAAAGTCCCACACCAGATGGTTTCACACCCGAATATTAGCACACCTACAAAGAAGAACTGGTGCCCATCCTGCAGAAATTATTCCACAGTATCGAGAAGGATGGATTCCTCCACAACACATTTTATGAAGCCAACATAACCCAGACACCAAAGCCAGGAAAGGACGCAACGAAAAAGGAAAACTACAGACCAATATACCTTATGAATATAGATGCAAAAATTCTCAACAAAATTCTAGCTAACCGAATCCAGGTGCTTATTAAGAAAATAATCCATCATGACTAAGTGGGCTTCATTCCAGAGATGCAGGGATGGTTCAACATATGCAAATCTATAAACGTAATTCGACACATAAAAAGGAGCAAAAACAAAAACCATGAGATTCTCTCAATAGACGCAGAAAAAAGCTTTTGACAAAATTCACCACCCTTTTATGATAAGAACGATTAACAAAATAGGCATAGATGGAGCTTACCTAAAATTGATACATTTATGACAAACCCACAGCCAACATCATACTGAATGGGGAAAAATTGAAAGCATTCCCACTTAGAACTGGAAGCAGACAAGGTTGCCCACTGTCTCCACTTCTATTCAACATAGTGCTGGAAGTCCTGGCCGCAGCAATCAGGTAAGAGAGTGGGATTAAAGGCATACGAAAGGGAACAGAAGAGATCAAACTCTCACTATTTGCTGATGACATGATATTATACCTAGAAAACCCCATGGATTCAACCAAGAGGCTCCTGGAATTGATAAATGAATTCAGTAAAGTCTGAGGATATAAAACCAATACACACAAATCAGAGGCTTTCATATATGCCAATAGCAGTCATACCAAGAACCAAATCAAAGACTCAATTCCCTTCACAATAGCTACAAAGAAAATAAAGTATTTAGGAATATATTTAACTAAGGAGGTAAGAGACCTCTACAGGCAGAACTATGAAACATTGAGGAAGTAAATAGCAGACAATGTAAACAGATGGAAAACCATACCATGCTCCTGGGTCAGCAGAATTAACATCATTAAAATGTCTATACTACCCACAGTGATCTACAGAATCAATGCAATCTCTATTAAAATACCAACATCATTCTTCACAGATGTAGAAAAATTAATTCTATGCTTCGTATGGAACCAGAGAAGACCCACATAGCAAAAACAATTCTAGGCAATAGAATTCTAGGCAAATGAAATGGGAGGTATCAATTTACCAGACTTCAAACTTTATTATAAGACTGTAGTAATCAAAACAGCTTGGTACTGGCACAAAAATAGAGCTATTGACCAGTGGAACAGAACTGAGAACCCAGATATAAAACCATCCTCATGTAGCCACCTAATCTTTGACAAAGCAGACAAAACCATACACTGGGGAGAAGAATCCTTATTCAATAAATGGTGCTGGGAAATCTGGATAGCCATATGCAGAAGACTGAATCAGGATCCACATCTTTCACCTGTCACAAAAATCAACTCACGCTGGGTAACAGATTTAAACCTAAGGAGGGAAACTATTAGTATTCTAGAGGAAGATGTTGGAAATACTCTTCTAGACATTGGCCTAGGCAAAGAATTTATGAAGAAGACCCCAAAGGCAATCACAGCAACAACCAAAATAAATAAATGGGACCTGATCAAATCAAAAAGCTTCTGCACAGCCAAAGAAATTGTCACAAGAGCAAACAGACAACCTACAAAATGGGAGAAAATTTTTGCATGCTACAAATCTGATAAAGGGCTAATAACTAGAATCTACTTAGAACTCAGGAAAATCAACAAGAAAAAATCCAACGACCCTATCAAAAAGTGGGCAAAGGACATGAACAGAAACTTTTCAAAAGAAGACAGAATAATGGTCCAAAAACATATGAAAAAATGCTCAACATCTCTAATCATCA
This sequence comes from Indri indri, assembly GCA_004363605.1. Classification (NCBI taxonomy): domain Eukaryota; kingdom Metazoa; phylum Chordata; class Mammalia; order Primates; family Indriidae; genus Indri; species Indri indri. Next base: position 84,304 of record RJWJ010003390.1, read on the forward strand.
GGGAAATACAAATCAAAACCACTATGAGATATCACTTATTTCCAGTGAGACTGGCCTTTATCGAAAAGTCCCAAAACAATACATGTTGGTGTGGATGCTGAGAGATAGGAACACTCATACATTGCTGGTGGGACTGCACACTACTGCAACCTATGTGGAAAACAATATGGAAATAGCTTAAAGAGATACAAGTAGAAGTACCATTCAATCCAGCAATCCCATTACTGGGTATCTACCCAAAAGAACAAATGATACTGTATAAGAAAGACACCTGCACCCAAATGTTTATAGCAGCACAATTCACAATTGCAAAGTGGAAACAACCCAAGTGTCCATCAATACATGAGTGGATTAATAAAATGTGGTATATGTATACCATGGAGTACTATTCAGCTTTAAGAAACAATGGTGATATAGCACCTCTTGTATACTCCTGGATAGAGCTGGAATGCATTCTACTAAGTGAAGTATCCCAAGAATGGAAAAACAAGCGCCACATGTATTCACCATCAAATTGGTATTAAGTGATGGACACATAAGTGCACATGTACGAAAAACATCTATTGGATCTTGGGCAGAATGGAGGAGGGAGGAGGGGACAGGTATATGCATACACAAGGAGTGCAATGCACAGCATCCGAGGTATGGACACACTTGAAACTCGGACTTTGGGGGGGGGGGTGGTCAAGGGCAATATACGTAACCTAAACATCTGTACTCCCATAATTTGCTGAAATAAAAAAAAAAAAGGAAAAAAAAAGAAATAATGACTGGAATTAAATGAAACTTAAACATTTATTATAGTTATTTCCAAATTATATTTTTTATTAAATCGTAACCAACCTCTTGAATTGAATATATCTCAGTTAGGGTACCTAAATGGATTTAGCTTAAAAATTAAAAACAATACACACATATACACACAAAAACACATACTTCCTCTCTCTCTCTCTCTCCCTCTCTCTCTCTCTCTCGATATGTATATGTATATAAATGTATACATATGTGTATATATATATGTGTGTATGTGTGTAACAACTCTAGTATGTATATATTGGAGCATATTACAGACCTCACATTTTACATGTATTTTTTCAACTCTTATTCAATAAACTAACTGAATGTTTTCATTGTTATTTTCTAAAGTTAATTTTATCATTCTTTTCAAAGAACCCGTTTTTGCATTCATTTCTTCATCTTGTTTGCTTTTATTGTTTTTAGATTCTTAAATTTTTACTTTCTGTCTTTGTGAATTAATTTTTCCTATGTGTCTTTCTTAATCTTCTTGCATTGAATGCTTAATTTCATTATATTTATTCTTTCATCCCTGAAAAAAAAAATATTTCAGGCTTTGTATTTTCCTCCAAACACCCCTTTTTCCACATCATGAAAGTTTTAATGTGTCCTTTCTAGTGACGTTCTGTTTTTTAAAACATTTTTTTTGCTTGGAAAATACAAAATTTTAACATTTTGTTGTTCTATCATTTATCTTTATAAATGTAGTTATTCTTCTCCTTAAACCTTTTAAGCTGCAAAATTATTGGTTTTCTCTAATATAATTGATATTATTTTTCTGATTTTTTTCTCATTAGCTGACATGAATGACATCCAGACATTTTTTATTCTCCTAAAAACCCCATGTGTGGCTTCTCCTCAGTGCCTACAACTAGCCACTTGCATTCAATAGAAAGTTCCTTTAAAGCTTATGCTGCAAGGCTAGTTGACGCAAATTTATGTTACTAGTTGAGCAGTTAATCAGCTTAATTGGGAAGGATGCCAGAGACATTGGCAGTCTAAGGGAAATTCATCTTTTTTTTTTTTTCTTTGTGTTTGATGAAGCTGCTGCTTTTTGTGCATAGCTTTCTCTTAGGTTACCCATCCTGCCAGCTCATTGCTGGATTCTCTCCTCTGTGCTCCTGTGGCTTGCCCTCTCAGGGGTGGTCCCACGTCCTCAGTCCACCTGCTTGTTCTCTACATTGTGCGGTCCCTCTGACCCACAAGTTACTCTGTCAATATAGTTGATTACACTGTAACGGAAAGTGTGTGTGGCCTGCTGCTCCTGTGACCCATGGCTGATGCTTTTCTCACACCCTCATCTACCAATCTGGAGGTGTTAGAGGATTTCTACAAGGTGTTCTCCCCTGTTGTCCAAGGATGCTGCTGTTTCTCAGGAAAGAAAGCTGTGTGGATGCCCTTAGCACGGTCTGTAACCGATTTATGTTCACCACAAATG